>JBDJHY010145294.1:0-13054 GCA_039654485.1 Withania somnifera | reverse complement strand
AACACTGTAACCCGGCATCCCGGGTAGCCTAGTCAGCACCCCGACTAGTAGAATGCCAGGCGCCCCAGTTTGGCACCCCGGCAAGCCATCCCGGCACCCGGATCGATTACTCTGTACCATTGTAACTGGATCGGTTACTCTGTACCGATGTAATCGGATCTCTTCTCCCCTTCTCCCTTCTCCCTTCTCCCTTCTCCCTTCTCCCGGACACCGGATCCATAAGTAGTGGTCATTTCATGAATTATTTAAATATATGATGATGTCATTATATGTTTTGGATATGTTATGCATTCATGGCATGAGAGGTCGAGCTTATAGCTCCAATGAGAGTATATTGGGTCTAGGCAGGTATCACCATTGAGTTTGAGCCTTTGAGGCTAAAGAAAGAGAATCACATTGATTTTTAAAATGAATTGAGAAGCAGTTCACTTTATGGTTATATAAATAATTGGCTTTTTATTGGTTTTAGACTCGACATGGAGTCGAGCACTCGGTAACATTATATTTTAACTATTTTAGTCCAGGCTTCACCTCCTGGCACCGAGTTGTATAACTAAATAAATAAATAAATAAATGTTTTACTGGTTAATGCTAGCACTTGAGTCTGACCTAGAATCAGCAGTGAGTACAGCGCTGGGACTTGAGTCCGTCTCTGTACGGCAGTGAGTACAACTTTTAACACTTGTGACACTTCTGTTTATGGATGCATGGTGATACCCCATTTGTTGATAATTATGATCGATAGTGATGATATTCCGACTTGTAGTGGTGATTGTCGAGCTGGTCTTGACGTTATGATTGATATATGATATGGACATTGGATGTCATACTTTTAAGACCCTTTGGGCTCAGTGATTTGGGATGAAAGGATATAATGACATTTGATTGTACGTGGTAATGCACCCCCATGGACGTGCCTCTGGGCTGATACGCGATGCAGAGGAGGGGTGATATGGATGTTGGGAGGATAACATGCACCGAGAACTTTAGGTTAGCCTTCCATGGGTTCTACCTATTGGGCCTATGGGTACTGGAGGAGATATGTACGTAGGATGGTTACTTCATACATGTGTTACTTTCTGCACTTGTTTGTCTTTAGTGTACCCTGGCTGAGATGCAAGGCCTGCGGTGAGCGTGACTTGTAGTGTACGCTGCATTTCTTTTTGGGGGACTTGTCAGCGTTTTGATTGTTTATTTCATATTATTATTACTATTAGTTATCCTGACTGATTGCTTATGGTTTATGTTATGTGGGATCGATTGCTTATTTCTTATTCACCTATTCATCTTTTCACTTGAGGTTACCGACATACCGACCATGTTCTATTCCTTCTCTTCTTTGATTACTATCATTTATTGATTTATGACTCAGATGCTCTTTTGAGAGGATGTCGGGTACGTTCCTTTCCATTACCTGAAATCCTATTATATGATTAGCTAGCATTATCTATTTATGTGACCATTGGTTGGCTCTTGAAATGCTAGTTTCCCCGATTGTCCTATTTTCTTCCTTGATCAATATTCTTGTATTATGTTATTTACTGCTTTTATTATTGCTACGTGCTCAGTGGGTCCTCGAAACCTACTGAGTACAGGTTGCTTCGGCGGGTTTTACTCATACTATACTTGCACTTGTGCATATCCAAGTACAGGTCCTCGATCGTGATTCAACTCACTGATCGTTCGTTTCTCCTCAGATTAATGTTTCAGGGTTAGCTTGGCTTGTAGCTTGATCCTGTTTCTCTTCAATTTTATGTTTTGATTATCTCCATTGTATTTCGGAGACCTTTGGATATTGTATATTTTCCATCCTTGTTGTCTTTATTAGTGGTTCGTTTAACATTGACATTGGGTCTAGGGTGTATTCTGCAATTCTTTATTATCTTTGCTATTTCTTTTCATATTCTTCCGCATTAACTGTAGTAGTCCTCCTCTTCAGCTATGGACTACGGGGTTGGTTCTCCTACTGGTGGTATAGTAGGTGCCATCATGATCCGAGAAATCGGGTCGTGGTAAGGATAAGTAGTTAATTTAAGAGATAGCTAAATGGGCCATAGGACGAATAACAAACATATCGAGGCCTGGATAATCATCCCATCCCTGAGCTGGCGCTTTACCATACAAATACTATACTAATACCAAATCTGAAGAATGTAGACCATAGCCTATCTGGATTCCAGCGAGGTCCTCGAAAGCATGCCCTAAATGACCAAAATCCCGTATGAAGTTTGGAATCATGCTAGGCTAGCAAAATGTAACCCACAATTCAATATGAGTAAACCAAGACAAATATTGCTATATAAATAATGGTGTTAAAATCCCGACGATAATTGGGTTCGTAAACCCTAACATCTCAAAAAATAAAAATATTTTTACCCATGCATTGAGCATAACTCATACATTGTACAATACGAAATAGAGCTAAATTTAACTGGTAGAATTGAAAGATATAGGCCTGGAAAGTTTATAAAATAAAAATGGAAAAATTACCTGGTAAAAATAATCGTAGAACCACCATAATGCATTTCTATGGAGTAGAATTTGATTAAAAACCTTTAAAATTTCCTGAATATGCTTTGAGAATCCAAATATTTTAAGAGAAAAGAGAAAAATTGAAGAAAATTTTGAAAGTTATTATTTATAGAAGGGGCACCGCTTGACCAATAAATAGATCAAAATGGCCAATTTATCATCACTGGCCATTTTATTGGCCCATTTACTAATTTATCGGTCATTGGCTGATAAATCAGTCTTGCGAATCTAATTTTGACATAGTTTGGAAATATTTCAAAAAAGGAACACGAAAAGGGAAAAAAAGTCCAATTATAACACTCCATATATGAAATCTTTATGTAATCTACATTTCGGGATGAATGGATTTGAATAAAAAGAGATTTGAGATCATATAAGATGATCCTAAAAACAAATAATTATGAAAAAATTTATCCCATAGAACCACCAAGGATCCAACCTATTGATCCAAACAAAGCATAAATGACTTAGGGCAGTCCCAATAATGCTCTAAACATATATAATATCACGAATCATAGAAATAGCCTCGAGGGTTGTTACACCTTTATAGAAAAATTTCACTACAACAACAAAAAATCCCACAATTGGTATTACGTAGGAAAGATAAAGAAGAAACACACATAAGTTTTCTATGAATATGCTATTCGTTAGAGAACGGTAGCTGCAAGGGAACATCCTCCTACGAGTGAAAAAGAGATAAACATTATTCATCAAGTTTAGTATCCCAAGTTTTATGAAAGAATTATTCCTTTGATTGGATGAACATTCTCTGAAATCCTTAAGGTGTGATAAGCCTAGAGGAGGCTTTTGAGTCTAAAGATCACTATGCTACATGCTTCTAAGAATAGGTCGAATGGCAAAGAAGAAGAAGTGTTTGTTGTCAGAGTAACCAATTTGTTCTTGACCCTATAGAGGAAAAGACACCATGTCAAATGGAAAGAGTTATCTTATCTAAATTTTAGGAAGCCTTCTAAGGTTTCATATTATGCTGGAGTCCTAGACTTGATTTTATGAAAGGTTGAATGTCACGGGTGTCATCTATCCAATACAAGGAAGTCTATTTAATCCTCTGGGCAAGTTTTACAAAGCTAATCAAATATGTGGATATCATTTAGGAGTAGTCAGACATGATATCGAGAATTCCCCGATAGTCAAATACATAATACAGAACTTGATTGACAATTAGTTAGTAATGATTAAAGAGGTTTTAAAAAGATGATAGCATGATTACTACCTATGAGTGAGATCAAGATATTTCAAATAAGTACATTTTCCATCAAAATTCAAAAAGAAGTGTGCAATGAAGCTAGCAAGAACCCTATATATAACTATTTTTTATTTCTTATATAATGACCTTCCAAATTATTTTCACATTTTTGCATCTTAATTGTATTTTAAAGCATCCTTGTAACATCCCTAAGTCATTTATGACTTGCTGGGATTAATAGATTGGGTCCTTGGCGGTTCTATAGGATGAATTCTCTCATGTTTATGCTTTTTGAGCCTTATTCAGTTTACCAATTCCCTTTCTAGGTTATTCAATTACCTCAAGAGTAAGGGATGGAAAGGTGTATGATCTCAAATTACCTTTTCATCAATTCCTTTTGAGTTGGGAATATAGGTTACGTAAAGATTTCATATATGGAGTTCTGTAATTGGACTCCATTTCCATTTCGAACTTCTATATCTCAAAATCAGGGATGGAAGTGGGCTGAATCATCAAATCACGTGGCGGTGGGCCACGATCATGAAGAGGAGCTTAGGTAGTCAGCATCAAGATTGCCAGGGCAGCCCTTACATGATTGCGATGAAGGCCTGGATAGTTATATAAATGTTTTTTCTTTATTTTGATGATGTTTTCTCTTTTCGTCTAGTTTTCTCTCAATCCCAGAGCCTATAACAAGTTAATTAAGAGGTTTTTGGTGTTTTTTATCCTTGGAATCATGTTCGGGTGGTCCTATACTTAATTTTACTAGGTATTTTATCATTTTAGTAGTTATTTTAAAGGTTTTTATTAAATATAAACTTCCAAGACTTATATCTATCAATTCAGCCATTAAAATTAGTTCTATATTGTATTGCACTCCATATGAGTTGTGCTCTATGCATGGGTATAAATATTGTTAGTTTTTGAGCTATTAGGGTTTATGGACCTAATTTTAGTCGGGACTTCGACCCTGCTGTTTATATAGAAATATGGATCTTGTTGTATTTTTATTACCATATTGGTTATATTTTTGATAGTCTTACATAATTTTGAGTTTCTTACAAGATTTTAGGCATTTACAGCATATTTTTCGAGGATATCATTGGAATCTTGGTAGGTTATGTTCTACTTTCTTTAGATTGGGTATTAGCATAGTTTATGTATGGTAGCGCCATCTTGGGGATGGGATGATTATACTAGCCCCTATATGCCTACTTATCGAGCCTATGGTCTATTTAGCTGGCTTGTAGCTTAACTATTTACCCTGGGGACGTATTTCCTTGCCCGCACGTCTCATGATGACTCTGGACTATAGTATGGATGGGGGAGAAGTAACACCTTTGATGCGTATTGTTATATACAGACTCTAGACCATAGTAAGGTTGGGAGGGGTTTAAAATAGTAATCTGAGCTTAGCAACTATCCCTCGATTTAGGCTGGTGGCCTTAGAGTTGATCTAGGTAAGCTAATTATTTATATTCTATCTAAATTATTATGTATGTAATTTGTACATGGGTGGCCTTTGGGCCATATTAGTGGGGTACAACTATACTGAACACTTCAGTGCCTTAATTGGGGACTTCATATTTACCCCGTCATAGCTATGTTGATAGTGACTTCTTTCCGGGATGGTATTATACCTAGCCAGAAATGGCTATTAAGTTAGCTAGTAGTCCGGTGTGATGATATTTATTCCCTAATCCAGGCACAAATATGGGGGTATAGGGTGTTTGGATGAGCTACGGTAGATCTTTAGTTCTTCTTGTAGTGCAGTTAGCTAGTGTTTCGGATCATAGTGGGGCTAGGAGAGACTGTGTTTTGTGCCAGATCTTGGCATCTATTCGATGGTGCAGAAAAGCTATTGATGGGAAATAGGTTCCATGTATTTATTCTATTGGTGTCTATGCCAATGCGCGGTATGACACTATTTTAGCCCACCATTTGAGACGATCCCCTTACGAGTATTTGGGATACTATTTGTTTGTCGACAGTGGGAATCTTACTATGATGTGAGTTGTGTCTGTATGGTAATAATCAACCAAGGTATGATATATGTATTGATCCCCCTAGTGTTGGCACCTTTTCCTTGATAGCTATACTACTAGTGGGCTGGTTACGAGGTTTTGCATGCGGGTTCAAGTCCCTCCACAAACCTTTCTTGCATGGGTCTTTATTCTTGGACCATGATCGGTTGTCCTGGGAGGGATTTACGAGTGACTAGTGGTAGATTGTTTGAGTCCTCTGTGGGTCCTTCTCACTTTAGGATTATCCTAAATAGGGATAATGTCAACTTTTGGTTTCAGTGTATATGGTTCGTGTCCTCCGTAGGTCCTTCTCGATTCGAGACTATCCTAGAGAGGGAGAATTCTATCACTTCAAGATAAGGTATGTTGTTTGAGTCCTCTAAGGGTTCCTCTCGATAGAGGATCATCCCATAGAGGGAACATACCGGTAATTATCTGGGCATCTACATCCCCTCTTGACTAGGGATTATCCCAAAGAGGGTGTATTTTAGTAAATGTTCGTGCTTTTTCTATAGCCCTCTTGACTTGGGACCATCCTAGAGAGGGAACATATCAAATCTCTATTCTTTGGTAAGGTTCACTACCTTCCTCATCGCCTTTATTGTTACACCAGTAGATATATTATTGATGTTAAATATATGCTATCAGGTCCTATTTACACTGGTTATATTGGTACTATAGGTACACGTTATGTGTGGGAACAATTTGCTTATGACCTGAGTCAGTATTTGTAGGACGTACCCTATCAGTGGATCCATTTCACCTATGAGCTGATACTATATATAATAATGATTATTACCCTATTTTTGTTCCTTTTAACTTCTATTGTAGTTGCCCCTTTGGGGTGGTTCGGTATGCACTGCTACTCTACTTTCTTTAATTTATAATTTCCTTATTTATTCTTACTGATGTCCCATTGGCCTATGATGCCTACTGGGTACCCATTATTTTGGTACTTATGCTACACTCTACATCTTTTCATGATGTAGGTACTAGTACAAGTTTTTTCGGCAGACATGATTAAGCGCAGTAGCTGGTATATATGGAGATTAGGTGAGAAACTGGCGTCTTTGTGGGCCAGTTTTCCTTTTAGTATTGGGGCCATCCTAGTAGGTTCTTGGATATACTTTTCTTTTGCAGTGTTCCCCACTAGGGAATGTATTTTGTATTAATTTGTATAGATGCTCTACAACTATGACACCAAGTCTTGGGAGTTATTTTATTCTTGGTTTTATATTTCCATATCTATTTTATATTGTCCTCTTTTCCCTTCCCTTCTTCTTCTTCTTCTTCTTCTTCTTTTGTTTTGGGGTTCTTATTACTGGCCTAACTCTATTCTCTCTAGACCAGGATTAGGCTTTTCTGTAGAATAAAATGTAAATGGCATCACAACTTGATTTTAGGTTGTGATATAGTGGTATCAGAGTACTAGGTTCATAAGGGTTTCTGGCTGTACAAGCAGGAGCCTGGTAGAGTCTCGTAGATCAGTATGTAGACATCCATATCCTATCTTCTATAGGATACAGGGCTCTCTATGGTTGATTCTTGTTGATCCTATAGTGCGAGATATTCACTGGTTTCTTAGTTGCTTATAGTTGCTTATCTTTGTTTATTGTTCCGCAGATGGTATGCACGCAATTAGCACCAGAAGGTGATAATGCTCCCCAGCTCCCATAAAGAGCTCTAGATAGGGGCCAGTGTCGAGCCAGAGCCCAAGGGTAGGGCCAGACATAGCTTAGCTAGATGAGCCTATACCTATGCCACCTTCAGATGAGGCACTTAGAGAGATGTGGCAGCACTGATGGCTATGTTTGGTAGGTCACCATTTGACGAAGGTAAAACATCAATCTAAGAAGTGACACAGGGTGCCCCATATCCTTCTATTCAGTCAGCTCCAGTGAAAGCTATGGATCCTCCCACACAGCCTGCCCTAGAAGTACTGCCAGTTCAGCTGTCGAGCCAGTCTCAACATATAGTTCTTATTTTAACTTCTGAGGATCGAAAGATACATTATCTTATATGTGTAGGACCTCCGAGATTTTTGGTGACTCTACATAGGATTCATATGAGTTTATTACAGAGTGTGAAGAGAGGCTGTAGACTTTGGGCTTAAAGGAGACACATGGGGTTGATTTTATTGGGTATTAGTTAGAGGGCCAGGCAAAGTCCTAGTGGAGGTCATACAGAGAGAAAATCCTCAGGGTCTGCACCAATGATGTGGGATCAGTTTGTGGACACTTTCATGGCTTATTATATTCCCAGAGTGTTAGAGAGGATCTCAGAGCTCGGTTTGTTAATTTATAGTAGGGGTCAATTATAGTTACAGAGTATGAGGCTCGATTCACATAGTATTTGAGGCATGAGGCTTCTACTATGCCGAAGATGCTGAGCAGGTTCACCTCTTTGCAGTTGGATTAAGGTTAAAATTGAAGGTAGACGTGGAGTTATTACTATCTTAGGTCAAAAAAATTTCAACAGTGTTAGATCAAGCCATTAATATCTAAAGGCATCACTACTTGGCCTAAGGGGGTAGCGATAAGAGACAGCACTATCAGGGTGATGTTAGTGGGTCACAGTCTTCTGGGAGTTAGTATGATAGATGAGGACCTTAGTAGTTGTACCAACGATAATTTAGTAGGTCAGTTCAAGTCTTTCTACCATTATCCAGCGGTGTTCGAAGTAGTCAGCCAGTCAAGGGCGCATTTTCTAGGGCTTAGGGCCTGGGTGGCCCAATTAGTAATTTTGGACAAGGTAGAGGCTGAGATTGTTATGAGTGCGATGATATAGTTCACTATCTATGGAATGCATATGGAATTGGGTTATCCATCTAGCAGTTCATACTACGGAGCCTCTACAGCCAGTATCGCCACCGGCTAGAAGTAGTCAGTTAGTGACTCGAGGTGATCATAGTGGGGGCCTGAGGAACCGAGAGCCTTCAGTTCTATGTTGTACCTTATAGAGACCGATCTGAGGCTTCTGATGCTGTAGTTACGGGTATGTTATCTATTTGTCACCAGCCAAACTTGGTATTATTTGACCCTGGCTCTACATATTCTTATGTTTTGTTTACTTTGAGCCCTACTTCAGTGTTATGGGTGAGCCTATACTTGTTCCTATTAGTGTTTACTCTCGTAGGTGAGCCTATTATGGGGAATCAAATTCACCGAGCTTGTGTTATGACTGAACCTAGTTTGACACTCAGGCTGATCTTGTAGATCTGGATATGATTGATTTTGATGTGATTCTGGGCATTGATTGGTTAGCTATTTATCATATTGTCCTGGATTCTTTTTCTAAGACCATGACTTTTTTTGTGTGTAATGTATCTTCGTTAGTATCGCAGAGCCCTATTTTCCATTCTAAGATATCAGTAGTATTTAGTATGCAGTTTAGAAAATTTTTAGTCTGGGGTTGTATTATTTGTTTAATATATGTTCATTATGTGAGTATTGACCCTCCTTCCCCTAAGTCTGTGCCAGTGGTTTACGAGTTCTTTGATGTTTTTCTTAATGGGTTCCCTGGCCTCCTACTCGAGCGTGTTTTTGATTTTTCTATAGAGGTTGAGCCAGGTACTAGACCTATTTCCATTTCACTTTATCGCTTGGTCCAGAAGAGCTCCAAGAGCTCATATAACCTTGTTTCTAGGGTCTTTATTCTCCCTAGTGCTTCTTCATGGGGTGCTTTGGTATTATTTGTGAAGAATAAAGATGGGACTATATCAATTACAAGTAGTTGAATAAGGTTCCTATTAAGAATAAATATCATTTGTTGTGTATTGATGAATTGTTTGATCAGCTTCAGGGTGTGGTAGTGTTCTCAAAGATTGATTTGTGATATGGTTATCATCAGATGAGGATTTATATTGGGGATACCCCAAAGACTGCTTTTCGTACATTGTATGGGCACTATGACTTTATAGTTATGTCATTTGGCCTAATTGATGCCCCAGCTGCATTCATGGACCTCATGACCAAAGTGTTCAGGTTTTACCTGGATTCTTTTTTGATTGTATTTATTGATGACATCCTGGCATATTTTCGTAGCCGAGAGTAGCTTGAGGAGCATTCAAGAGTTGTAATCCACACTTTGAGGACTGAGCAATTGTATGCAAATTTTTTGAAGTGTTCCTTTTAGTTAGATACGGTTGCATTCTTGGGGCATGTTGTATCTTCAGCTAGTATTAGTATAGATTCATCTAAGGTTTCAGTCATTCGTAACTAACCTCGACCCACCACTACTTCTTAGGTTCTGAAACTTTGTTAGTTTGGACGATTATTATGACGGTTCGTGCAGGGTTTTTCATCCATAGAAACTCCTATGACCATATTGACCCAGAAGGATGTCCCTTTTTGGTGGTTCGAGGATTGTGATTCTAGCATTTTGAGACTTAAGGAGTTGCTTACTTTCGCAGCAATGTTGACACTTCCAGTCGAGGGCCAGACTTATATTGTTTATTGTGATGCCTCCAACATTAGGCTGGGTTGTGTATTGATGCAGCAAGGAAGAGCTATTACATATACTTCATGTGAGTTAGCCTGAGGATCCTAATAATAACCATAGCTTTCCTTTCTCTGCATGTTCCCTTCTAAGTATGTTCATAGTTTGCCTTATACTTCCACCCTGGAGCAACTTTCTATACAACTCTATTAGCTAAATTCAGTTTTATTTTATGTTCTAACATTGCTATTATAATAACTATATGTTGCTTCATAAATAGTTTAAGTTCCTTGTGCTTATGAAGTTTATTTAAACCTCTAACATTCCAGGTCACCAATATTATGTTATTGGGTTGTTTTTGTTGTTCCTACTACCATTCTCTTATCCCCTTGCACCTCAATTTTAGTTGAAACACTTTAGTAACTGATGTCTTAAAGCTATTATTCACCCTCACATCCTGTATCGAAGATACAGGGAATGGCTAGGCGATATTTTTCTTCCTGGGCTACAGAAAGTAGATTGAGAGGTCGTTCTTCTCCTTGTACTTAAATATGGGGAGTATGCACCATACCTGCTCCCTAATAAAGAAGAAGACATCTACAATTTTCTATTCCTATTTTTCTAAGGACATGCCAATTGATTTGTCCTTGATATCTCTTAGGGCATTGACACCCTATCGATTGACTTTTGGCTTTTATTAGTTAGTGGGTAAATATAGCATTTCAATGTTTGTTCTACAATGCAAAGTTGGTGCAAGATATCTTTGTAACTACCCCACCCACGACTTGGAGTTAACGACAATAGTCTTTGCACTCAGTATTTGGAGACATTACCTCTACGGTGTTCATTGTGAGATTTTCATTGATCAGCACATCCTTTAGTATATTTTTAGCAAGAGTGAGCTTAATATCAGGTAGAGGATATAGATCGAGCTCCTGAAGGATTAAGATATCAACATCTTGTATCATCCTAGTAAAGTGAATGCAGTTGCAGATGCTCTAAGCCAGAAGACAGTTAGTATGGGCAGTTTGTCCTTAGACCTTCGATCTTTGTCTAACTAGTTGACTCAAGTGGACATATCAGACCCGAGTAGAGTCCTCACGCGTATTGATACTAGACCTACTTTATTCTATTAGATCTAACAGTGACAGTAAGAGTATAGATCTTTGATTCATATTCAAGTTTAAGTTATAGGGGTGATTACAATTGTGCATCCCTAGATTCAGATGATGTTGTATGGATGGGCAGTCGTATTTGTGTCCCCAATATAGATCACTTGATTCAAACTATTCTTTGAGGACTATTGTACCAGATATTCCATACATTCAGCATCGCGAAGATGTGCAGAGATTTGAGATAGCATTACTGGTGGCATCATTTGAGATCAGATGTCATCAGGTTTGTTTCCCGATTCTTAAACTGCCAACAGGTGAAGTTTGAGCATTATAGACTACGGGGTGTGTTACAGCGACTCTCTATCCCTGAGTGGAAATGGGAGAAGGATAATTATGGGCTTTTTTTGGGACTCCCTCTTACTTTCAGGGGTCTTGATTGTATATGGGTCATCGTGGATTGATTGACCAAATCCGTGCATTTTTTGCAGGCTATATCTTCTTGGGGTAACGAGAGGCTTTCAAAGCTATACGTTAGAGAGTTTATGTATTTGCATGGGGTTCTATTATTTATTATATCAGACAGAGGTACGTAGTTTATGTGATAATTCTGGAGGAAAGTATAGCTTAATATCGGTATCGAGGTGGCTCTAAGAGCGATATTCCACCCGCACATAGACGGATAGTCTGAGCGGACTACATTGGTACTCCAGGATATGTTGCGGGCTTGTGTCTTTAATTTTGTGGGTAGATGGGATATGCATTTTTCATTAGGAAATTTTTCTTATGATAATAGCTACCATTCAGATGGCAACATTCGAGGCCCTGGATGGTAGGCGTTTCAAATCTCTAATAAGTTGGAAGAATAACATGGAGATTCTACCTTAGTCTTTTAAGCTAATTCATGGATTCTATAGAGAAATTTTAGGTCATTCAATACAAACTACAGACAACGCAAAACCTTCAAAAGAGTTACACAGATTGTAGACTCTGACCTTGAAGTTTACTGTCGGAGACATGGTATTCTTGCAGGTGTCTTCCATGAAGGGCGTTATGAGGTTTTGTCAGAGGGTAGGATTAGACCCAGGTTTCTTGAACCATACAAGATCATAAAACAGATCAATAAAGTTTCTAATAGGTTAGCCATACCTCTAGAGATAGCCATCGCCCACCCAGTGTTTCATGGGTCCATGTTGCATCGCTATATACTTAATCCTTCCTATGTACTCTGTTTTGAGGTAGTTTACCTAGATAACTATTTAACTTATGTTGAACATACTAAAGCCATTATTGGCAGAGATGTGAGACGACTCAGGTCTAGAGATATTCCCATAGTGAGGTTTATTGGACTCACCACCCAGTCAAGAAGGCTACTAGGGAAACAGAGAGGGATATGAGAACCCATTACCCATAATTATTTGACTTTCAAGGTATTTATCCTTTTATTTAACTTTTGTAAATGAAATTTCCTATAGTGGGAGATGTTGTAACAAACTTCAAAATAATTTTCATATTCTTACTTTTTTCTTGTATTTTAGAGCGTCCTTGTAATCTCCCCAAGTCATTTATGACTTTATGGGATTGATAGGTTGGGTCCATAAAGGTTCTATGGGTTGAATTATTTCATATTTATGATCTTTGGGCCTTATTAAGTTTATATTATCTTTAATATCCCTTTCGTCGATTATGTTGAGTCCAAAATGTCTATTAAATAAAGATTTCATATATGGAGTGCTATAATT
>JBDJHY010145293.1:0-33160 GCA_039654485.1 Withania somnifera | reverse complement strand
GCTATCGCGCTTAAGTAAGTCTCTAGTATTTATAGAGATCATACAAGAACAAAAAGTTCCTCAATGTGATCGTGCTGGCTACCGTGATCACGCTTAATGCATGTATCTGCACTAATTGCAGGCTGCTACAACATTTATTTCAGGATTTCAAGTTGAGAGTTGAGGGATCAAACGGAGTCCAATTTTGAAAATCCAAATATGAAACATCATGGAAATAACATTGCAAACTGAATGAAATTAAAGAAACAAAAATCCGAGGCCGTTTACTCAAAATGACCCCTCAAACCAAAAGTAGCCAAAAGTGCATTTCTCTGCCAACGCCTCGAAAATGGAACGATAAGTTTAAAAATTATACCAACACCTCACCTAGCCTAAATTCATCATTTGAGAGCTGCTAGAAGCATTAAAATTTCAATCTGACACTCCGAACATCAAATTACCACTCAATCTCCTCTTTAGGTTTTAAACTTAACTAAAATCCAGAATTTCGCATAACTCGCAAACGAAACCTCCAATATATAAATTTAAGATCAATACTGACTTTGTTTGGTTTTTGGGAGCTAACGAAACTATCATAATTAAATTCTAAGATCATCTTGAAGAAAAGTTGACTTTGGTCAATGAGCACTTAATTTTAGGCTCTTTAATAAGGAATTTGAGATATTTCTCAACTGAGTCGCTAGGGATCCGAACTGTTGTCCCAGCAAGTCATAATTGACTTGGCGAAACTACCGAAATGCTCTAGGATACAAAATATCAAGTATTTATCATAAATGACCGTGAGGGTCATTACAAGTGGTGGTTTAGGTTACCTGTTTAGTTTAGCCTATGGGTGTTCTGAAATAGTGAGTTGGGCCTTATGTTGATAGATGGTTTTAGTGACATTGTTGATCATGGGTAGGTTACCTTGTTCCCCCAGATTCTGTATTTTTATATCATGATCATACCTTAGCCATGAACTATGTACCTCGACAGGGTTATAGGGGTTTTTAGGCCCTTGTCGATTAAGATGTGTCTTGCATTCAGGTGAGGTTAGTTCCTCAGGAGTGCTCTTTATCCTTACATGTTTGAGGTTTTTCTCTATTTTTTTGGGATGATGCCCCCATTATCCCATGGTGATAATTTTCCAACCACGAGCTATTCAATATCTCTCATTGTGACACACTTTATTCTTGACTTCTATTGGTCAGTCCTTGAGAATAGGGGTAGGTAGCTCTTGTGAATAAATGTATCACTTCTTCTATTTTATTTTTCTCAGTTTTGAATTGGTTACCGAAGAGCTATCTTTTCATCACCCATGTTTGGTTTAAATGATGCTTTTTTTTTAGTTTATGCGGTCATGTTTGTGTTGGGACCCATTTCTATAATTACGAGTGTATAGTTACCTCGACAGATGGCATTTCTCTTTAGTGGTGGATCAAGGTTATGGTGTACTCGAGTTCCTTCCTTAGGAAACTTGTCTTTGCTAAGGTTTCTTATGGTGGGTTTAGCAGGTGGTTTGCTTCGGGCTTGTAATATAATTTTGTGGTTGTGTCCCATATATGAGAGTCAGGATGCTCTCATATTCTGAGTTATGAGTACTTGGCCTCAAGAAGTTATGAGTAGTTGAAATTAGTCCTTGTTTTTGAATTTGTGATGACTATTGGCTTTGAGTTTCTGGATTTCGTGTAGTGCAAAGGCTTGGTCTGTTAGACTGTCTTGGCAATGAGACAGTGGTAGTTGAGGTTACAATTGTGACCCAAGGTTATTGACAGTATGTGGATAGGATGATAGAGTACCTTGGGATGATCCCTCCTTTGTGTTAGATGTCTTTTCTAGGTGATTCCCAGCTGGTTTCAAATTGATGGGTTTCAATTTTAGTCTCTAGGTTGTGAGTAAGGCTAGCTTTACCGGCAAGGACAACTGCAATCTGTGGTGCCTAGTATAGAGCCGGTTGGTATCAATTTCTTTTGGATTATTAATTTTGTGATGCTGTTGGTCGATTGTGCCCTTGGAGATCATGGTCTTGGGGTTTCACTTATAGGGATTTTTTAGGTTCTAATAGTGCATTATGTATGGACACTTGTTCTTGTATTCTTAGAGTTGGTGATTGGATTCAGACTATTCTTCACGAGGCCCATTGTACCAGATACTCTATACATATGTGCATAGAGGTTTGCGATTACATATGTTCGAGAGGTCCTTTAGATACATGAGATTCCATTTTTTATCATGTTGGACAGAGGCATTCGATCTACTTTTCGATTTTGAAGGATAGTACAATACTGTCTTTTATCCAAAAATTGACAGCTAGTTCGTCTTGATTATTTTGGTATTTCAGTATATGTTGTTGTCTTGTGTATTCAATTTTTGTGGTAGTTAGGGTTAAATCTTGTCATTGGTATAGTTTTCATATAATAACAATTACTATTCTAGTATTCAAATAGAACCATGTGAGGTTTGGTATGCTAGGCATAAAGATTATTGTCTCGGGACTCGACCTTAAATTTTTAGAGTTACCCAAATAGGTTGCAGACAACACAGAGTACGAAGAAGACTTTGCAAATCGTAGGTGTAGGCCTCTTGAGTTTGGTGTTGGAGACTTGATACTTCTACAGGTTCCACCCATGAAGGGTGTCAAGAGGTTTGGTCAGGGGCAAGTTTAGCCCCAACATTATTGGGCCATATGATATTATTGAGTGGGTTAGTACCATTTCCTACATCATATGTCTAGAGTTAGAAGCGGTTTACCCTAATTTCCACATCTCTATGCTTCGTCATTATGTTCCATACCCCTTCTGTATGCCTCATTCTAAGTTAGTTAAGCTAAATAATCGATTAGATTCTGTCGACCAGCCTGAGGCTATTATTGATAAAAGGTGTGAGACCTCTCAGGTCCAGGGGTATTTCTATCATGACAATTTGTTAGGCGTGTTTCCCATTAGAGGAGGCCACTGTGAGATAGAGAGAATTATGTGATCCTTGTTTTCTTATTTTGTTTCTGACTTCAGGTACTCCTTTATTCCTCAATTTCTCAAACGAAAGTTTCTTTAGTGTTGATGTTGTAATGAACCTTGAGGTCATTCATACTCTTGCAATTTCTTTGTGTTTATGGCATCCTTGTAACCTCCCCAGGTCATTTGTGACCTGCTGGGATCGATAGTTTAAATCCCTGACAGTTTTCTAGCTTGATTCCTTTATATTTATAGCTTCTTCCGGCCTTACTCAGTATATACGACCTCGGATCTTTGTTTCGTTAGTTGAGTTAATTTTAGAATACGGATTGCATAAAGATTTCATATATGGGTTATCAAAATCAGACTCCATTTTCATTCCAAGCGTCAATTATTCAAATTGAGGCAGGCTGAGCACCAAAGTATCGCAACGAAATTGTGGAGAGTAATGCGGGAAGGGGTCGTGATCGCTTGGCCTTTGTCAAGATTGTGTGACTTCCTGGAAGCCTTATATCAATTCTTTATTCCACATTTTGGAAGTTTCACCATATTTCTCTCAATTTCTTGAATTTTAAAGCTAAAGATCAGTATATTAAGGAGTTTAATCATAGTTTTTATAAGTGGAATAGTGTTCTTGTAATTCTACGATAGTTTCTATCGAGTAATTCTTCAATTCTTCTTTAGTTGTAAAATATTTTACATTACATAAACTTTCGGGGCTTGTTTCTTTATTTTCTACCATTGGTTTGAGCCCAATTTTGTACTATATGATTTATTAGTTGTGCTCTACGTGTTGTTATAAATATCTCATTTTTCCTACCTATGAGGGGCTTTTAGTTTAGATTTTAACCCTGCAATTCCTATAGAAATATGAGTCTTGTTTTACTCATCTTGTCACAAGGGTTATGTTTTTGCTATCTCGTACAATTTTGAGCCTTATTCTTGACTTTCAGATACCACACGTGCTTCTCTAGGTTACCTCCAAAATCTAGGTAGGTTATGACTTGCTCTTTTCAGACTATGTATTTAGTATTGTATATGCTTGGTAAATTTCTTTCATGAGACTGGGTTATTAGCTTGGAGCCCCATTATGAGTGTTATCTTGGCCTAGGGCCTTTCTTGCTGGCCATTTCACCTATTATACCCCCAACGGTTACGAGACATTTTATGCATGTTTCACACTATCTCTGGAACATAGTTGAGGTTGGTGAGGGTATTATTCTAGCGGTTAGAGCTTAATAGCTATTCCTTGGATTTTAACTGGAGGCTTTAGAGCCAATTTATTCTGTTGTTTGTTCTGTGTTGTGAGCATGCATTAATGTTTAAAAGCTAATTGGGATTTTGTCAGAATGATATTCAGAAAATAATTTCTTATCTATCATATTTATATTTTTCCCCGTCTGCTCTTATGAGTAGTATAGAGCTATTTTCTCACACCATACGATCTTATTTTCTCACTATCATTGTGATTTCTCGATATTGCCTACGAGATGTGTCATGCCTCGAAAACCAGACGTGATGAAACCTACCTTCCTAAACCAGTAGGTCATCCCAATTCACAAATACTAAGGTATATAATCAATGAAAGATGTGAAAATTAAATACACAAGTATATAATGTGAAAGTCTTCTATAATTTCTGAAAACCAGGTGTCACTGTACATAGACACAAAAATTGAAATTTATACAGGTCTCGACTTTGAAAATATCTCTAATAAGTAAATATACATGAAAATAAATGATCGTAGACATCCGATGAATTCTGAATGGACTGACAACTACCTTGGAATATCTTGGATGGAATCTAGACTAGTGGAAGGAAGTTATCACTGATTGTTATGCTCAAACTCTGCACAAAAGTGTAGGGAAAGTAAGAGTGAGTACAAAACAATGATACTCAACAGCATCCTCGGCTGGCTAACTATACAGAGAAAACAATAACTGCTAATATCCCAACCGGTCCTCCAAATACTACAACCAGCAAACAGTTATATACAATATCCCAAAAATAGTTTATAATCTATACAACAACCCAAACTGTATCTAACAATCTCAATGTTATACACAATCTCCGATTAGTTCCCCCTTTTCACCTAATATCACTTTCAAGATATCAATCAAGTTTACATAATCCTAAGTCCTCCACAAGTCCTAAGTTATGAGCAAAATGTAAATAGAATTCATGTTACGAACAAGTTACCACAAGTATCAAAGAGTGAGCAAGTTACCATATCAATTGATGAATACAAAATGGTGTGAATGAGTTACTACTTATTAATTAATGAATAGAGATAGTGTGAATTAGTTACCATACTTAGATAATATATAAATATAGTGTAAATGAGGTACCACACATTAGTCAATGAATAGAGGTAGTGTGAAAGAGTTACCAGATTTAAGTAATGAATAAAGATAGTGTGAATGATTTGCCACACTAGGCCAAAAATAAATACAAGGTGAAAAAGTTACCACACTCAAGTAATATTAAGGTAACACAATAATTTCAACACGGCCAAACATGCTATTTAGTGTTAACCAAAACAGTGGGATAGTATGGCTTTATACCCCTCAATTCAAGCCTAATTATTAGCTCCACTTTGTATCTAATCCCGCAAGTGAGCAATAGTTTATCAAGGACAATTTCTCAATAAAATATATACATAAACCCTGAATTCTACACCAAGACACCTTGTTTTCCATACATGAGTAAATCTCACAATTCATAACGAAATCAAGTATACATGCAAGCAAATAATTTAATTATGTAATTAAATCATTTAAATTCGCCCAAATCTTGCCATATGATCAATAATGGTAATCCCAGGTCACCCAAGTCACCCCAAAGATAAAGAAATTAGTAAGTAATTGTTAAAATTTTATAGAAAGCCATTAAACCTCACCTTTCCTTTTTTTGAAGAGCTGCACTATTTCAAGAGCTTTCCCTTTTCGATTGGCCTCCAACCGTACAAAATCTAGTGACCCAAATAAGATATACAAGAAAATATTTTCTGAATAACACTAAATTTCAGTCACTCAAAGTTTATGCAAAAACCAACACCGGTTCCAAGGAGTCAAGATCAAATTTTTATCGTAATATAATGTCTCTCAATACCAAGGGATGCTAAATATTAAGTTTCATTGAAAACCTGTAGTTTCATGGATAAAATCACAAGTTTTTACCATTTTTGAAATTCACCATTAACTCACTGCTTTGGGGTGTAAAAACGTGAAATATTTTGTGGAAGTCATGTTAAAATAGCAAGGAATTGATGAAATAGTGACTAGGAAATTTACCCAAGTGATGCCTTTGAAAATATTTGATCAAGTCCTCTCAAAATTGGGCTTTTGCGTGAGTTTGCATGAAAATGTGGAAAAAAAAAGCTACAATCAATTTTATCAAGTCTCAGGTGAAAAATGAAAGCTATTCGACCGCGACACCTATCCAACGTGATCCAATCATTAATGAGTCAGGCTTTTGCAAGTGCGAAGGGTATCCATACAATTGCTTTTCACAAAGCAACAAGCTTTAGCAATCGCGACCTGACCCAAGCGATCGTTATGAAGTCTAACTGTTGTGATAGAAACAACAAATACTAAATTAACAATAAATCTGAATGAACCCTTGGGATTCGTTTAGAACCATGTGACAATAAATTATATATATTTCAAATATATTATTTATTATGTTTCGGACATAATGGAACCATCAAATCATGCATATGAGGTCTCCTTTGACCTACTGCTTATTAAGGGACCATTTAAAACTAAAATAACCAAAATGCCTCCGGGACTTACAAAAAAATATAAGAGACCTCATTGCATGCCAAATTCCAACTCCCAAATCCAACGAAACCATTGGAATTTTGATCCGATCACTCTAATACCAAACATTGATTCGTGTCAACCATTTCACTTTAAACTCCAAATTTAGCCTATCTAAATGCTCAAAATCTCCACAGACAGTCTAAAACTATAAACAAGAGTGTAACTAGACCAAACTCAATATTTTTGAGCTAATGGAACTGATGGATTTCTTATACGAGGTCCAGAACTCTATGTTACCCCTATAGTTCCTCATTTGAACTTAAAAGCTCCAAAATCTCAAATATCTCAAACTTTGATACCAATTTGAATCCCTCTCCCGAATCAACCATGGAATCATACTTAGTTTGATATGATAGGACAACGGGAGGGGTAAAAGATTCAAATACACAGGAAAGGAAAAAATAACCTTTAGGGTCATTACAACATCCACCACTAAAAACCATGTTTGTCCTCAAACATAAGAAACAAAAAGTACCTGAATGGTAAAAAAACTGAGGATACTAGCTACACATAGCAGACTCGATCTCTCAAGTAGCCTCCTCGATTGATCGGTGTCTCCATTATTCCTTTATAATAGGTATGTCCTTGGTCTAAAGCCTCCAAAACTGTCTATCATGTATAGCAACTGGCTCCTTCTTAAATGATAAATATGGGATCAAACTCAAAGCATTGCACTAGAGCATGTGAGACTCATCGGGATATACCTCCGAAGCATAGAAGTATGAAAAGCTAGATGCACCATGGATAAACCAGGTGGAAAAGATAACTTGTAAGCTACATCTCCCTTATTCTCTAGAATATTGAAGCGACCAATGAAATGAGGACTCAACTTCTCTTTTTTTTCCATATTTTATCACACCCTTCATCGGTGACACTTTCAACCACACTCTATCACCCTTCATGAACTCTATTTTCCTAATGCTCTTATCAACATAGCTCTTCTGCCTACTATGGGATGAAATTAATCTAGTCTGGATCAATATAAATCTATCGAGAAATCTCACAGCAAATCTATACTCCATGATCTCTTCTCAAAATTCTTAAGCAAATCGATCATAGATCTACACCTTCTACCATACAATGCCTCAAAAGGAACCATCTGATGCTCAAAGGATAACTATTGTTATAGGGAAACTCCGTGAGGAGTAAGAACCGGTCCCAAAGACCACCAAAGTCAATAACACAAGATTGCAGCATGTCCTCAAGCACCTAAATAGTGTGCTCCGACTGGATATCATTCTGAGTATGAAAGGCCTATCAAGCTGAGTACCCATCTCACGCTTCATGGTACTCCAAAAATTAAAAGTAGGATATGCGCCTCTGTCAGATATGATAAAAAAGTGTTACCATTCAACTATACTATCTGACTAATATAAATCTCTACTAACTCCTAACCATTATATCTTACCTTAACTGAAGTGAAATGAGCAGACTTGGTCAAATGATGAATAATCACCCAAATAGAGTCATCACTACCTGGAGTAGTAGGAAACCCAAAAATGAAATCCATGTCTATATGCTCCCACTTCTACTGGGGAATGGGCATACTCTGTGACATACCTCGTGGACTCTGGTGCACAAACATCACCGGCTGATAGTTTAAGGACCTAACAATAAAGTCTTCAATGTCCTTTCTTATACCACACCTTAAATAATGCTGACTCAAGTCGTGATACGTTTTTTTCACTCAAGCATGAAAGGATTATCTAGAACTATGGGCCTCCTCTAAGATCAAACTTACTAGATCACTGGAATTTGGGAAGCAAACCCTTCTCCTAATCCTCAAAATACCCCTTAGAATCTAACTTGGTCATCTTGGACTCACCTTGTAGCACGTTACCATAAACGATCCTCAATTTAACATTATCAAACTGAGTGGCACGAGTTCTCTCTATCAATGAAGAATGGTCCTCTACACATGCGAGCACACCACAAATATCCAAAATCTGTAATCTAACTAAGCTATTGTATAGACTATGAACATCTCTTGCCAAAGTTTGCTACTCAGCCTCGATACAATCCAAACTATCCATGCTCGAGGATTTCTGACTAAGGGCATCTTCCATCATGTTATCCTTGCCTGAGTGATACAAAATAGTAATGTATTAATCCTTCAACAACTCTAACCAACATCAATCCTCAAATTTAGGTCCTTCTAACTTAAAATCTATTGAAGGCTCCTATGGTCGGTGAACACCTCATAATGCACTCCATACAAGTAATGTCTCAACAACTTCAAAACAAATATCATGATTGTAAAATCCAAATCATGAGTAGGGTAGTTCTTCTCATTTACCTATAACTGCCTCGGAGCATATGATACTACCTTACCCTCCTACATCAATTCTCTACCCAATCCAACCCTTGAAGCATCACAATAAATAATGAAACCTTTACCCTCTGTAGACAAAGTAAGAATAGGAGATGACATCCACAAAGACTTGAGCTTTTAAAGCCCTTCTCACACTTATCAGACCATTGAAAAGATACATTTTTCTAAGTTAGTCAAGTTAATGGAGTGGCAATAGCAGAAAACCCCAAAACAAACCTTTTATAGTACCTAGCCAAACCAACAAAGCTCCTAACCTCCATAGTGAGGTAGGCCTTCTCCAATCACGTACTGCAGCAATCTTAGCTGGATTAACCATAATACCCTCTGTGGAAACCACGTGTCCTAAGAATGCCACTAAACTCAACCAAAACTTGCACTTTTAGAACTTAGCATATTTCTTCTCATCTCGCAACTTCTAAAGTACAATCCTCAACTACTGAAGATGGTTGGCCTTGGAATAAACCAAGATATCATCAATGGACACAACAAAACAACAAATCCAAATAGGGATGGAGTACTCTGTTCATCAACTCCATAAATACAACTAAGGAATTAGTAAGCTCAAAAGACATCACCAAAAATCAGAATGCCCATATCTTGTACGAAAAGGCATCTTCAAAATATCTAAAGGTCAAATCCTCAACTGATGGTAATTGGACCTCAAGTCAATCTTAGAGAATATGGAGGCTCCTTAGAGCTGGTCAAACAAATTATCAATGTAAGGCATGAGATATTTTTCTTCATGATCATATTATTCAACTTTCTATACTCAATGAACATATACATGGAACCATCCTTCTTATTTACAAAAATTACCTGGTGCAACCTATTATGAAACACTTGGATGAATGAAACCCTTTCTAAGAAAGTCCTATAACTGTTCCTTTAACTCCTTCAAGTCAGTAGAGCCATAAGGTAAGGAGGAACATAAATAGGGTTGGTGCCCAATGCTAAATCAATATCTCTATTAGGAGGGACACTAGGAAGATCTGTAGAAAATAGTCAACAAACTCTCTAACTAGAGGAACCGACTCCAAGAAAGAAGGATCGAAACTAGCATCTCGTACAAAGTCCAAATTAGACATACACCCCTTCCCAATCAACCTCTGATCCTGAAGAAAAGAGATAACTTTATGAGGGTACGAACCACATATACCTTTCTACTCAACTCTCGAAATACTAGGCATGCACAATGTAACAATCTTGGCATAGAAATCTAAAATAGCATGGTAAAGAGAAAACCAATCCATACCAATAGTGACATCAAAGTCTACCTTATCAAGTAAGATCATGTGTACCCAAGTATCATACATTGACAAGACTACTAAACGAGATTGGTACACCCTATCCATCAATAAAGATTTACCCACTGGACTAGACACATGAAAAGGGGTGGGAAATGCATATCACAACATGTCAAAACCAGAAATAAAATATGCAGGCATATAAGAGTGAGTAGACCCTAGATCAAACAACACTGAAGCAGGCTTAGAGTAGACTGGGATGATACTTGTGATCATAGCATTAGAAGACTTAGTCTTAGGCCTCTCGCGAAAAGCATACACTCTATACGCTAATATCTAGGCTGAACGGGAGCATGACCCTAACCTCTGCCTGTCTGTTGTGCACCCCTACCAGCCGGTGCACCTCTACCTATCTGTCCATTCTACCTACCTCTACTTACAGGTGCTAGTGTCTGGAAAGAGCACGAGAAGGCTAAGAAGAATACTGAGACTCACTCCTCACTTTATGGGGATAATGCCTCCTAAAATATGTTGGATCCCCACACTTAAATCAAGACTGGGGAGCTAAAAACTATTGAGATGAACCTGGAGACCCAGTGTGGCCACCTCAGTTTGAAACCTTCTAATGAGAACTATATGAACTATGAGCTGAATTGGAAGTTCTTTGAACTGTTTGACTAGTTATCGAGGCCTGCATAGCTACCTAAAAGAGCCCCAGCGATGAAAGTGACCATTATGATAAAGGGAACCCCTTCCTCCATATGAGGCACGAGAAAAGTGATTATAAGGACAGGGCTTCTTGGCCCTTCTATTACCAGAACGACCCCCAATAAACTGCTCAAACCCCCTCATAGCCTCGATCATACTATGAAGATTAGTCTTTGGAATCTAAGTAACTGTGAATACCAAAGTTCGAATAAAAGAGCTCAAACCTCTCATGAACCTAACTATACTTCCTGCTCATCCTATAATATAGTAAAAACATGTCTGGACAACTCATAAAAGTAGGACACATACTCATCAACCATCATACTTTCTTGTATTAACTCATCAAGATCTCAAATAAACATATCTTTCACACTAAAAGACATACCTATCCACAAAATCCTTGAAGTAAATCTCCCAAGTCATAAGAGGAGACCTAGCCTTTCTAGAGTTAAAGTAAGAATGCCACCACTTTCTAGCTGGACCTTATAGTTGTAACACTATGTAGTCTACCCCATGTGACTCTACCATACCCACACTATCATGAAAAGTAGTGAGAAACTCAAATGGGTTCTCAACTTCCCATTATGAAATTGAGGTGGTTCCATCTTGTGGAACCTCTCATACCTTCTCTTATGCTCATCAAACATCTCAATAATGATCTTAGTTGTATCTCAAACACCTAGGATCTAAAGCTCATGTACCCTGTATGCGATAGGTGGTATCCCCACCTGACTTATATCCTAGTACAGATCCTAAATAGTCCAGTTACCAAGCTTAGATGACATTATTCAAGGATTTATGGCACAATCAGTCAGTTGAGCGAGCCACATGGGAAGCTGAGGTAGACATGATGGAGAGGTACCCACAGTTATTTCCTTTTAATTCCACTTTAGTATAAGCTAATAGCCTGTCCTTCTATATTTTCCTTTGTGTGTCTATTATATATGGCATATAGCATATAGTATGTATTATTTCATGGGTCCCTATGTGAGTAATTTTGCATTTATTTATGTATTCATGGTAGTCAGAGTCTATAAGAATGGGATCATATGGGAAAGATGGGTTAAGGGTAGAATAATTGTTTGATAGATTATTATGATGTTTTAAATTAGTTTTCGAGTCATTCTGGAATTCTTTTAGTCTTTTCCCCTTTCTACTGGATAATTTTTTTAGCCCGTGGATGAATGAAAGAAGAAGATATCGTAACACATGGAAACATCCATATCATATTCCATGGGTTAGTCAAATAAAGTTGGTAGATTTTCATTTGAATATAGAACTATCAGGTTCTTATAGGCCGTTCCACATATCGTGGAAGGGTTCCACGAACCATGGAACCACTGGTGAAAACTGCCCTCAAATTCTCTGACTTTTTAAAAGAATTTCTAAGTATGGAATGATCCGTAGGATTATTTCACAAACCATGAAAGATAATGACGGATTGTGGAATGACTCATTAAAACCCATTCAGTGTTCTAGCATAGGGATGGTTCCACAGGTTGTTGCACATTCCACGAAACCAGATGATGGTTCATGGTACGAATCGTGGAAACCTATCCCATTTTGAACATTTTTTTTCCTGGGACTTTTTGGTAATTCACTACTCTTTAATGAATGGTACTATGTCATTTTAGGCTTAATAAATACTAGCATAAAAGATTAAACTCAGTTAATTATTTTATACTCCTAAAACAATCAGACAAGTGAGAAACCATCAATCTTTTTCCCCAACAACAGACAACTAGGGTTTCCAGGAACAAGTCTTCTTATCCAAATTTCCAAGAATCAACTCTCAAGGTTTTAGGTATGTGGGTTCATGAATAAGTGAATTATTTCACCCTTGTTATGTAACCCTATTTTTTCATAAGGATCTTGCTAGGATTACTAAATTAAAATCCCGATGTGGTGAGTTCCTTTATTGTTATGTTCTCCTTAATATTATTTTATGATTTTCATGAATTCTTGCATTATTCTATCATAGTTCATGTTTACATTAATTTTTTATCAAGATTTGGGTAAGTTATGAATTTAACTTGCTCAAAATTTGAAACTCTAAATACTCTTGATTTATGGAGAAGTTTTTGAGACAAATTATGGAATTTGAGAAAACAATTTAAGTATTTGCCTAAGTTTTTAGGCCCATGCATGATTTACAAAAATAAGAAAAACTGATGAAGTTTCCCCAAAGAATCTAAGACATGTTATTTGATTAGTTTTCACTTAAATTGTTTTAAATGATCAGTTCTAGAGAACTAATATGTTTTGGGAGTACTATTAGCACCGATATGATCAGGTTGAAAGACCTGATCCTAAAACTATGTTTCCAACCATTGGATGAAATGTTACCTAAAAGACATGTTACTTGTTAGGCACTGATCCTGTGGCGGGGCAGGGTACTCCCTTTAGCTAGTAGTTTGCTGAATTCCATCGTGCTCTCATGGTCTTTTATGTCGGTTATATAACCTCTTGCAAATGGTTAAATGTAATTACTTGGATTTATTACTTATGATTTTCAATGGAGTATGTTTCTTGCACTGTCAGAAATATATACCTCATTTCTTGAGTAATTAATTTCTAACTTATAAGTTGTCATGAACTGCTTAGCTCATTCATGGTTAACTTGTACTTATATTTCTCATGTTCATATTTCTTGTTATTGTCTCCCTACACCTTACTCAGTATATTCGATATACTGGTCACATACTCTTTTGCTACATAATTTCACATATAGGTCAGACCATCCATCCTAACACTCATGGTTAACCAATTCTACTATCCTTAGCTTTTTAGATATCTGACGAGTTCCTATGGATCAGGAACCTTTCATTTGTTGGTTCATTTATATTAGAGCAGTTTAGTCCATTTGATACATTTGTTTTATTCATTCTAAGGTTAGCTGTGGACTTGTAGTGGTATTCGACTTGGAGTTTTCATTATCATTCAATATTTATATTTGATATGTGAGATGGACAACTAGTTTAGACAATATTATTAGAGCTGTTCATAAGTCAAGGGTTCATCTGAGGCCTCTAAGGAAACTTAGTAGATAAGTATGCCTTAAGCACCCAGGGGGTGACTCCGGGGCATTACAATGAATTCTACACAAACTCTTGATATTGTTAGGGTACCCATGAATAGCTAAAAACCACAATTAGTCTTGTGGAAACCATGATGAATTAACAAACTAGGTTAAAGTACTTAGTATTATAAATCGGTGCGGGTGTATGTATTGTTATTCTGCTTATTTTGATTTTATTTTGACGATTGAAAATATTAGAACTCTCCTTAATTATTTACTTTAAAAAGAAAGAGGTAAAGACTAGGAAAAAAGAATAAACAACAGAGATTTGAACTACCAACCTTCATCTAATAACTTATGCCATAACAAGGATAGTTAATCTAAAATCAGAAGGCAAGGATTAGTAAGTAAAACACACAGAGTCTAAGAGGAGAGGAGTGATATTAATATAATAGGGTCAAACAACATTTCGGTTAACCTAACTTATCATTGTTTTCATTCTAAGAATTGGGATAGACTACTAGTATGAACTACCTACATAATTATGAAATCATAGGAAACAAAATCCAGTATCTCACATCTATTGATCACAACAACAATTGTTCTAAGTTAGGTTACAATTGCAACAATCCAAACAATTACATTTTTTACTTTTATGCAATTTCTCCCCCCAGAGATAGTAAATACTTGTTGACTTAATATCCGATAGTCCCATTCTTATCCATATTCCCTGTAGGGTTCAATCCCAACCTAGTTGGGTTATATATTTGTTAGGGTACTCTTGTATTCTTATATGAGGTGTAAGTTTGGGGACATTAGATAGTCCTCCAATAATTCAAAGTTAATTGAGTATCATGATCGAAAATGATAGAAATCAGCACCCTATGTAAATGGGTTATCTCTTTAATGTAAATTTGAGCCAACCTCTTTGAACTGTAGGAAGTCTGAACTAGAAAGAAGTGAGTAGACTTTGCCACCTATCAACGAAGAACAACATAGAATCAAAGCCTTGATAAGTACATGGAAAACCATCCATGAAGTCCATATCTATTTCTTCCACTTCCACTTGGGAAAGGGTAGCCTTTAAGTTAACCCACCAGGCCTCAAGTGCTCAAACTTCACTTACTGATAGTTGAAGCACTAAGATACAGAGTATGTAATATCTCACTTCACCTACACCACGAGTAATGTTGTCTCAAGATCGGTACATCTTTTCCCCTGGATGAATAGAATATCTAGAATAATGGGCCTCCTCTAGAACCAACTTTATTAAATCTCCAACTTTAGGAGAACAAATACAACCGTTGATCCTCAGAGCACCATATGGCTCTATGTTTACTTCTGAGCATCTTTTCTCAATACCTTATCTCAAATAACCCTCAAATTCTCTTCTCTGTAATATTGTGCCTGAATTTTCTCAAATCACATGGACCTACACTCCACATAAGAAAGAATCCTCAAATACTAAAAAATATCAAGCCTTACACTAGTTGGGTAAGGACTAGATAACTGAAGCCAAAGGCTACCTCTGACCATGAGGAATGCCAAAATCCCTATACTCATTGCCTTTTAGCATAAGGAATCTGCCACCATGTTTGTTTTGTGGATATGGTAAAGAATCAAAACATCATAGTCCTTTCATAAATCTAAAGACTTGCACTGTCTCAAATACTTCTAGTTGAAGATGTACTATAACCTATGATAGTTAGTGAATATCTCACAATAAACCCTATATAAAATATGCCTCCAAATCTTCAACCCAAAGACTATTGCTGCCAGCTCCAAGTAATGGATAGGGTATTTCTACATATAAAACTTCAGGTTCATGGAAACATATACTATAACTCTTCCCTACTGCATCAGCAGACAACAAAAACTTAATCTAGAGGCATCATAATAAATAATAAAACCCTGGCCCTCAATTGGAAAAGTTTGAATTGGAGCTAAAGTCAATGAGGACTTGAGCTTCAGAAAGCTCGCCTCACACTCATCATACCGCTTTAAGGTGACATTTTTATGAATCAATCAATTTAATACTGCCATAGTCGAAGAAAATACCTCAATAAACCTCTTTTAATAGCCTACTAACCTGATGAAATTCTAAACCTTTGTAGGAGAAGTAGGCCTAGCCCAATCAGGAACTGCCACAATCTTTGCTAGATCTATCATAATACTTTTCTTGGACATCGAGTGCCCCAAGTATTTTTGTTATTGATTTTAATGTATCACAATAATATTTTTAGGGACTCATATGGAAAAGGATAAAATAATAGTTGCTTATCGCATACTTTAAGGTCACCCTTAAATAATGAATATATCGATTTCTTTCTAATGGATCAAGAATAGATAGTTGTCTCATCAATAGATAGAAATAGGAGATTTCCCCTTTGATAAAAGAAATGGTCAACATTGGAAACTGATGGCGGCAAAGAAAGAAGTTAAGTACTTCATTCAAAGACGCTAGTACTGCATTGGTAGTTACTAATCATTAAAGAGGACAAGTTAATATCGCATTGGAAGATGATAATTATAAAGTGCACAAGTTACAAATGACTAGCTTCTTTTTGAAGGAATTAAACCATCGGATGCTACAGAGTTTCAAAGGACAGAAAAGTAAAAAGAGTCATAAATATAACTCTTCCTTATTATTGAAAATAGACCACCTTCTTAAATCTTTTCAAGGATTAATATCCTTAGGTTGTTCCAGGGACTAGTTCCCACATCTATGTAAGGAGCTAGTCTTCAAGAGGAGAAGTATGCTCTATTAGTCCTGAAACAACTTTTTGTTAGCTTTAGTTCTAATAAGCATTATATCGCTTAGTGTATACTATATAATAAAAAAGAAAAGAGGGAAAACTCGAATGAGGCATAGCATAAAAAATAAAAGTATTTGCTAGGCTCCTAACAGACTCAGTGATCATTGTGAAAATACATTGAGTTCTTGATAGATTCAATTGTATATTGTGTGTTTTTTGAGATCCTAATAGACTCAGTAGGTTATTGTGTATTCACTGAGATCCTAATAAACTCAGATGTTTCTTGAGACTAAGTTCGTTGAGTAGGCTTAGTATTTATGAGGTTTAATTCTTGTGTATGCTTAATGATTTCATAATAAATTGTAACACTGAGTTATTATAAACTCTGTAGAGGAAAGAGAAAAATAGTGGAACCCTCTTATAACCCAAGGGGACTGGATTAAGGATAATTTTGATCCATAACTAGAATAAAAATATCATGTATACATTTTGCTTTTTGTATTGTTCATACATTATTTTTTCATCAAACTTCAGTAACAATTGACTGGATCTTCTAGATAGTCGACTAGGGGAAACGAAAAATATGCAATTCACACCTTCTTGCACTTTCAAGGATGTCACAAGCTCAGCTCAAAACTTACACTTGGAGAATTTGGCATTCAAGTTTGATCCCGTAAAATCTGGAGGACAATCTTCAAATATTTCTCATGCTCCTCCTTACTCCTTGAGTATACTATGATGTTATCAATGGACACTATCACAAATAAGTTTAAAAATAGCCTGAATACATGATTCATTAAATTCATAAAGGCCATTGGGGCATTGATCAAATTAAAAGACATAACAAAGAACTCCTAGTGGCTGTACAAAGTTCTAAAGGTAGTCTTAGAAATGTACACTGATCGTCAACTGATGGTACCCTGACCTTAAATCTATCTTTGAAAACATGAGTGAACCTTGTATCTGATTAAAAAGTCATCTATATGCTATATTGAAGACCTATTCTTAATAGTTATCTTATTCATTTATCTGTATTCAATGGACATATGCAAGAAACCATCCTTATTTTTCACACATGGAATAAGATCACCCCAAAGAGAAATATTAATCTTGATGAATCCCTTACTTAGTAGGTCCTAAAGTTTCTCCTCCAGCTCTCTCAACAAACATGGTGCCATGCGATATGGCAGAAAAAATAGGCTGCTTTTTGAGATCATTAATACAAAAATCAATATCATGATTGTGTGAAAGATAATGTAAATCTATCTGAAATATAGCAATAAAATCACACTATCATTGATACTAGTGTCCCAGTATTAATCTAGATAAGTTAAACACCCCTTCTCTACTAATCACCTCACTTGAAAAACAATATAACCTCTATCAACACATGACTATCGACACCCCTCCACATAATCTTTTGGATACCAGAGACAACCAAGGTAATGGTCTTGGAAAGTAATGCAAGAATGCATGGTAGGGAGAAAAGAAATCAATTCCTAGAATTACATCAAAGTTCAACATATGTGGGATAATCACATCATCCCAAATCTTATATCAAAGATGGCCACCACACATGATTGATAGACTTAATCCACTACTAAAAATTACCTACAAGAGTAGCTACATGCATAACCAAAGGAAAAGACACACAAGACAAAACCCAATTGAATGACAAAGTGCACAGACACATATAAAAATATAGAACCTAGATAAAAAACATAGTATTTGGATAGCGACAAATTGAGATGATACATGTGATGACAACATCTGAGCCTCAACCTTTGTCCTACCATGTATGACCATTTCCTTCTTTGAATTGAGTACTTGCACAACCATTTATCTGACCCAGCTAATATAAACCTCTAGCAACTTGCGGACCACACTTAGTATTTATCATGTGAAGATCTCATCTTTGGACAAACCAAGGCATGCGTAGGCACTAAGTGGCCTTAAAAGAACCTTGGAACCTGTATGGATCTATTCATTCACACTCAATGGAAGTAATATCAATAACCAATATAAAGTAAGGTGAAGTAATGGGTATTTCAATAGTAAATGACATATCAATGAAGAAATATAGATAACCCAAACCTTAAGTCTACTAAGTACTAATGTCTGAAAGACATTATAAGCTGACTACGGACTACCAGAACAAGTGTCTAAATAGCGTCAAAATAATGAATGAAACAAATACAAAGTTTCAACTCTAAACAATAAAATAATAGAATAAAGATCCAAAAGATCAACCCTTGAATCAATAAGGACTCACTAAATCTTCAATGTATTAGAATGGAAATCAAATCAACCTTGAACATCTATTCAAAAGGCAGGACTTGCATGGCATGAAACATGCAACACATAGTATATGGTCAATACATAGAATATACTAAATATGTGAGAGGAAACAATGCAAGAGTCTATAAAGACTTAGTTAAAAAACAATAAAAATTCCCATGAGTCTACAGATTTAAACAAGGAATAAAGACTTAGTTACAAAACCTTATTTATCTTTCTCCACTACAATTTTACTTTCAACTTATTTGGGAGTTTCTATAACCAACACACATAGAGAAATAAGCTACGGAGCCAACATATTACCCCTTGTGGTGGGGATCCCAAAATAGGCACTCATTAAGACATAATAATATGCTACATTTGGCTATACATTTTTAGGGTATAGGGACTCGTTCCCACCCTCTCACCGCTAATACTCCTCTCTAGAATACTAACTATCAAATATTCAACACTCTCGACTAGTGGAAAACCTTAATGGAACAAGCTAGCCAACCACTCAATTAAGCCACAGTCGACAACACTCTATCAATTTGACACTTCATAAGCATTCTTACTCTTAACTTGTATTTCAAGCATAAATCATCATCAATAATCTTAATTAGGGTTAATAATCAAAAAAATCAATTTGACACTCTTCAAACTTAGGCTTAAAACCATGTAAAATTTAAGTAACTGATGACACTACAATTCTCAATTCAAGTTAAAGAATAAACCTTGAAAACATTAATATTTCATAATTTAAGTTCTTCAAGCTTACCCTTCAACTTTCATGCACATGCATCTATAATTTAAGAGACTATGCAACTTCATCAAATTTAGAAAATAAACATCACTTATCTTGCAAAGGAGGGAAATCTCACAATTAATAATATGTAAGAAAATCCCTAGACATGCTTCTAAATTATCTCAATTCTTTATAAAAAGGGTTTTTTGGCACAAGGATGAAAGGAAACTTGTTTACTAGCCCACATACTTGATTTGAAGCAATTTTAATTGTTGCAAGAGAACTCTCTAATGGAAAACACCAGATTTTATTCGGAGAAAAAACTTTGAAGAAACCTTGCTCTAATCTGATTATGAACTAATAAATAGAAAATATAGGGCTTGGGTATTTATATTAACCTTATTTTGATACCAAAGTGACATGAGATTTGTTTAAAAGTGATAGGAACTTACAAGACTATTCTTGAAAAACTGTAACTAAAAAGATAACATAGAGTGTCATGAGTCAACCTATGACTCATAGGTTAGAGTCGCGACTCGTGACTCCACATGTTGTATTTTGGAGAAAAATTTCATATTTCAGCACTACCTCATCACGAGTTAACAGTATGAGTCATAAGTCCTTCCGATGACTCATAGGTCCTCTTGTGGTAAACTGGAATAAAATGAGATAAATGGACATTATCTAAGTTTCATGTGGGAGTTACAACTCGTAAATCCTTCCTTTCCCATGAATTGTGAGACCAAATCATAGCCCAAGGAACAAGATTTCAAGCTTCTGGGTCTCTACACCATGAATCTACATACAATTCATGATGACTCTAGGTATCTTCCTATGAGTCATACCAAGAATCGTGTTACCCTAGGAGAAATATTTAGTATCACTTGGTTCACATACTAGGTTTATAGACTAATCCAAGTACGGGGTGTAACATTATCTATTCTTTGAGATAATTCATGCTCGAGTGAAGGATTAAGCTCACACATAGAGGAAAAAGACTACAATGACTATAAAGTTACTCAAGACATTACAACAACCTATGAAAAATGATTAAGCTGCTACACAATAGACTGACATGCATACCCCTCTCTCAGACTTCAAACATCATAAACTAATCAAAAAATATACGAACACACTCAATGGATCTCATGCAATGCTAGAATGCTACATTCAACATACACTTGGAAGAAATGATAAATAGAGAGTCTATTACCTCAGAATAAAGTGGAATTTGAAGGAAATAAGTGTGATTATCTACTTATCATATCTTCCTCTTTTCCCATGTAGCTCCCTCAATGACTGGTTCTACCAAAGAACCTTATCTGAAAGCTATATCTTTGTTTTTCATTGGTGGACTTATCGGTCAAGGATTTCCATAAGGACCTCCTAATAGGTCAAGATATCTTAGATGATGATACTCTAAAATAGTACCACCAAGGACGGATTACTCATGCACTTTGTTAGAAAAGATACATGAAATCGAATAAATTATTGCTAACTCTATTAGAAGGTCTAACTCGTAGACGACATTTTGGACCCTTCTTAAAATATAATATGACTTAATATAAAACATATTTAACTTTACTTTCTTACCATATCTCATGACTACCAGCTTAATCAAAGACACCTTTAGAACTACCCAATCACATTAGTCAAACTCTGTATCTTTTTTTCTCATATTTGTATAGGATATTTGTCTCCTTTGAGATAATTTTAATCTCTCTTATAAAATTCAAAACTTCTACACTGTATCATAAATAAGCTCTTGCCCTACCATAGCTACCTCACCTACCTTGAACCACAAAATTAGCGACCTCCATTTCCTCCCATATAAAGCCTCTAATGGGGCCATATTGATACTAGAGTGATAGATATTGTTGTATACAAACTCAATTAAAGGCAATTCTCAACCCAACTATAATAACCTCATGGTAGTTTTCTTGATTTTACATATAATCTATGTTTAGAGCCATATAACATCTTTCCCAAGTACTGTATGACTTTCTTTGACCGATAGTTTGGTCCCTGGTATATTTGTTGTTAGTTATCACTGATTCCCTATTTTGAGTTTTAACTTTAGAATAGTGGAACTCAAGAGTGATTTCTAAGATATAGATCTCAAAATTGAATAATGACAGTTTTTAGCTTCAAAATATGGACTTTGGTCTAGCTGGGCCCTTAGTTCCAAGTCTTGGGGTTTCCAGTTGCATTTTGAGTGGGATTTCAGAAATTTAGTTCGTTTGGAGTTAAGACTTTGATTTGAGTCAGATTTCAATGATTGGAGTGTCAAATATGAATTATAACACTTCCATTAGCTTTAGAATGTCGAATTTAGGTTGATAAGGTTATTGGTATACTTCTCGAGGTGACTAGACTTATTTTGGATGTCGGTTGGCTTTAAGAATTTCAACTCTTTCTGGTTGTTTAATCAATTATATAGGATCCAGAAAGTTGTTTCCAACATAGTAGTATATAAGGTTTGTGCAAATTAGACTGTGAATGCTTTTTCTATGATTGATGAAACAAAATCTAAATGTTGAAGTTGTAGACCATACAACTCTAAAGGTACTTGGTCTCCTTAGTGGACCAGCTCTAGTGATCCTGGACTCTCCCCGTGTAGAACACCCCATCAGCCCTTGGTTCCCCCAGCGAGCCCAAAAGGCACTTTTGCATCCTTGTGGGCTGCATGTATATAGTTTCTCCTCCTTTATTTTCAAAGTTTCAAACTCATATTTTAAAGTATCATGTGAGAGTCTAATCATCGATTATCAGAGTAATTTTTAAGTAATTCTAGCTTGATTCTGTATATGAAAAGCTTTTCTTTCCTTAACTTTTTAGGCTTATACCTTAGTTTTTATTTACAAATTGAGCCCAAACTAGAACCACAATACCCTTGATTTAAAATTTGTATGTTGATATTTTTATTCCTATTTTTTGGGTTATAGGGCCCATCAACCCGTTATTAGCCCAAAATCCAACCAAATCTTTTATATAGAAATATGAGTCTCGTTCTTTATGGATTGATGTATATATTATGAATTCAATAGTTTTGAGATGATTCGGGTACTTTTGAGGAGTTTTAGGATTTCACTTTATGTTTTGAGCTCGTCAACAGTGTCTAGGAAGGATATGAATTACACACCTTTAGATTGGGCCTAAGTAGAGTATATATATTGTAAATAGATAATTGTTGGGGTGTTTTATTATGATATATGTTCCCTCTTTTATTAGTTTTATCTTAATTATCCTGTTGTGTTTTCATAATGGGTTGTTTTTGGACTAGGGCTGTTATAGTACTGCCTTGCCTACTTAAGTGACATGTGTACCATAGATATGGTATTTAGGTTGCTGTATATGCCTTGTGTGATCTATGTTCTTATATTAGTGGTTTATGGCCTGTCTTATGTACGTCAGGGTGCTATCTAACAATTGGATTCTATTGATAGCATGCATATAGACATGAGGTTGCATTGGAAAGTGATGGGAATGACCTAGTGTTAGATTTGAGGTTTGAGTAAACTATAACTAAAAGGGGAAATTTTGAAAATACTAGATCCAAATGAGCTTTTCTACAAACAGAATTTCTATGACCACAAGGTGGTATGGAACTATTTTCACATATATGATAATACCATGAGTTTTCTAAGTATATATACACTGATACACTTCTTAGCCATGATAGTGTCACCTTGGCTTCTATTTTTTAGGATGTGAGTACCTTAGGGTTAGGGTCGTAGTGTTAATATCAAAGCGAGGCCTAAGGGAAGAGTCAAAGTTGTGACACTGAGGTAGGGCATACTAGATAGATCAAGAGTATCTTATGACATACCTTTCTCTACCCCCTTGTATTTAATCTTTATTGCACTTGATTGTACCTCTCGGGCTTATGGTGAAGTTACATCGGGTTCTTGGATGTTTTAGTTGTGCTACCAATCATGGGGGATTAGGTATGTTTTGGACATTTTTTTTATATTTTTTGTACCTAATGGACAGATGGGGTGGTGGTTATTTGGGTTTTATTTGCACTTTACTTATAGTGATGCTTCTTTACTGGCTATTTTCTTACTTTATGTCCATATTAGTGTACCTTATCATTGTGATGGGATTTTGATTTCCTTGTACTTTGTTACTTTGGTAAGTGTTGCATTGAAGCTCTAGGTATGTTTTCCACCGACTCGGTATTACATCTAAATTGTTAGTTATTTCCCTTACCATATTGTTGACATAGAATGATTTAGTAGCTATATTTATTATTTATAGTCACTTAGCTGCTTTTGATGCTTGTTATTAGCTGTTTTTTTCTTCATCTCTTTGATTTTTTTACTTTTGTTGGCCTATTATTATGTTCCCTCGCTCTTTATCTTATTTATGCTTTATTTAAGCCAGCCAGCCTATGATGCCTACTACATGTGTCTGGTACTAATGTTGCACTTTTGTATCCTTTTCATGGCACAGAAACCAATACGGGTCATCAAGGCAGACGAGATCATGCCGGTTAGCTTTCCTCTACCTTGGACATTACCTTGAGCTCCAAGAATTTGAAATGATCATCTTCTCCACCTCTTTCTTTTCTATGTTATTTTTGTTCCACAAGCAGACCCCTACTGAGTTTATATTATTCTTTGGGGTTGTATATTTGCATATATTTTGGATAATCTAGATGTAGACGCTCCTTATTGCAACTAGTACTAGGTTTTGGGCAGATTATGTATATTTTTATGGCTTTCCTTGTTATTTTCCTTGTTGTTACTTTTATAGGTAGATACATCCCATTACTTGTCGCTTCAGGCTTTGGGGTAGGCTGGTCTACAGATAGTTCCTGTAGATTCTATCATGTTCCGATCTTGGTCGTGATAAAGTGGTATCAGAGCTTAGGTTCAGTGGTATCTTTATCACAGGACCAAGTACCTAATATTGTCATGTGGACTAGTATGTAGACATCCGTATCTAATCTTTGAGAGGCAATAAGGTGCCTTAGGAATAATTATAAATTTCTTGGTTCTCTTCATGTGTTGGAATTCCAATAAGTTTCTGAAAGGAATCACTTGGTTTCACTCTTTAACAGATGATACACACTCGTGCCACCTCATTTGAAAGAGACCCTCCCCCACCATCACAGGAAGCCCCACCTAGGGTTAAGGAGGGAGCATTAGGAAAAGCACTACCAAGTTCTACTCATCCAGTTTCTTTAGAGCCAGCTACAATACCAACAATTTTTTTGCCTCCTCCGCAAATAGTCTACCCACTCCCTAAATTTACTCAGCCACCACCCGTAACTATTTGAGATATGTTATGACATATGCTTATGATGTTTAGAGGGGTACTGATAGATACAAATCAAACTTCATCCTAGGGAGCAACATAGGATGCCTAACCTCCCTCAGTAAATCCAGCTCAAACAACTCTACCACTACAACCAATGGCACCAGTGAAGCTAGTTCTAGATACTTCCCTAGTACCAGACCAGCCGGTTGTGGCCCAGCTTGCCATATTATTTAAGGTGAGGAAGAAGTTGAATAAACTTCCTTTGTATAGATCCAATGAGATTTGTATGGATGATGGGGAAGAATCCCCATGAGTTCATAGCCTCATGTGAAGAGAGATTGAGGATTCTTTTGATGTACATGGGGTAGATTTCATGGTTTATCTTCTGGAGGGATCATCTAGTCAATGCTGGATAGTGTATAAAGACATCAGGCCTGCGGGATCTCTCCACTTGATTTAGTGCAGGTGATGGAGTCCTTTATGGTTAAGTATGTACCTAGGAGAATGTGAGATACGCTCCGTACCTAGTTCCCTAGATTGAAATAAGGTCCTATGATTGTGATCAAGTAAGAGACCAGATTCATCAAGTTATCTAAGCATGAAAAATGTTTGCTACCTTTAGAGGAGGAGCAGATCTACTACTTCACTTATAGGCTGAGATTGGACCTCTGCATGGTTTGGGAAAATATTGTTGCATAAGGGAAGTGATTTTTAGATATAGGTGATCATGCTTTCTTCATAGAACAATTATCTCGTAAGGACCAAAGGGACAACGAGAAGAGGCACTATCACAATAGCTTTTTGGGCACCCGATCAACAGGAATAGATTATAGAAGTATAGGGTCACATCATCAATAATCATATCACTATGGACAACATATCCTACCAGTAAGGCATCTCCACATCCCACAATAGAGGCCAGTATAATTATCCCACTAGGGGTCAACTTTGGATTCTCAGGGATAAAGTGGCCATGATGGTGCATTCCATACTCATGCCATGGGATGAGATTTTTTTAGTGTGGTGACTTTGAAAAATGTTCTAGGAATTCTCCTCAGAGGAATAAATATGGAGTTGGGTCATATTGCTTAAGATTGCTTATGAAACGAGGCCATGCATCCACCAACCCTACCAGTGCAACCTTTATAGGTAGTTCTGCCGCCGTCTAGAGGTGTCCAACCAGTGACTTGGGGATCTTGAGTTTGGGGACAGAAGGGTCGAGCAGGGGTAGAGGAGGTGATTATCCAGGTGGGGCTGCCTTTTTTATATGTCGTTCTAGATAGAGCTAAGCTAGAGGCCTCTGATGCAGTCATTACTGGTATCTTATTTGTTAGTCGTCAATCATCTCTAGATTTATTTGATCATGGATTTAACTTTTATTATTTATCTGTATACTTTAATTCTCGATTGGGTATGACTTTTGAGCCTCTACCTATGCCCTTGAATATAGCTACTACCTCAGGCTAGTCCGTAGTAGTGGAATGTCTGTATAGATCTTATGTTGTGAATTTATAAGAGTATGACATGTTGTCTAATTTGATTGTCTTAGATATGCTTGATTTTGATACTATTCTAGGCATGGACTTCTTATCCCCTCACCATGCAATTTTGGATTTTTACCTCAAGACTATTAGCTTAGAGCTACCTGAAATAACCTAGATGGTGTGGCAGGGTCCTACTAGCCGCTCCCTAGTTTAGGTTATTTCTTATCTCGAGGCCCATAGGCTTGTATCTAAAGGGTGTATTACTTGTTTAGACCATATTCGTGATGTTATTACTGACAATTCTTCCTTACTATTTTGTATATTATGTATGATATTAAGGATGTATTTCTTGCTGATGTACTTGGAATGCCACTCAAAAGATATTAACTTTTCTATAGAGGCTAAGTTGGGAAATAGGACTATTTTTATTGCCCTTCTTTGTATACATCCAGTAGACCTCTGGGAGGTTAGTGTTTAGCTGTAAGATTTACTTTCATGAGGGTTTATCTATCCCTTCATATCACCTTAGGGTTCTCTGATATTGTTTGTAAAGAATAAGGATCGGACTCTGCATATGTATATTGATTACAGATAGCTTAACTAGGTGACTATTAAGAATAATTACCCTATGTCATGAATTCATGACTTGTTTGACCAGTTCTAGGGTGCTGCCATGTTTTCTAAGATTGATTAAATTTCAGGTATCATTAACCAAGGATTAGTGTCGCCGACATCCCGAAGACGACATTTCATACCAGATATATACACTATGAGTTTTTAGTTATGTCTTTTAAGATGACTAATTCCCCAACAACTTCTATAGATCTGATGATTTTCAGGCAGTATCTAGAATCATTTGTAATTGTATCTATTGTGACATACTGATTTATTCACAAGGTCAAGAGAAGCATGAAGAGCATATAAGGATAGTGATACAGGCTTTACAAACTCATTGTCTTTATGCAAAGTTCTCGAAGTGTGAGCTTTGGGTAGAGTCAGTGGCATTCTTAGGATATGTCGTATCTATAGAGGGCATTAGTGTTGATCCATCTAAGGTTGTAGAAATTTGTGTGGCCTTAACCTACTATCCCTACGGAGGTTTTGTAGTTTTATTGGGTTAACTAGTTGTTATTAGGGGTTTGAACGGGGATTCTCTTTTATAGAAGCTCCTCTGACTAGATTGACGAGGAAGTACATTCCCTTCTACTGGTCCATGATGTGTGAGTGTAGTTTTTTTGAGGCTCAAGGAGTTTCCTGCTATTACATTAGTGGTTACTTTTCTAGTGGATGGCCAATTACAAATACAATGTATTGTGATGCATTTGATATTAGATAGTATTGTATCTTATGAAGAAGGATTGGGTCATTTCCTTTTCTTCTCATTAGTTGAAGGATCAAAATTTCAACTACCCTACTCATGACTTAGAGTTGGCGGCAATAGTTTTGTGCTTAAGATCTAAAGGCACTATTTGTATGGCTCACATGGTGAGATCTATGCTGACCACCACAATTTATAGTTCATCCTAAGTCATAAAAAGATCAACTTGAGGCAGTGTCAATGTATTGAGATCCTATAGGACTATGCAAACATTTTATACCATCCGCGAAAAGCTAATATGGTTACAAGTGCCTTGAGCTGAACTGGGGTCAATATTGGCAGTTTGGCTTCTATATTTATTTTATAGAGACAATTGGATTTGGACATATATTCCTTAGATAACATGATGCTTAGATTTGATATTTCATCTTCATATAGAGTTCTTTCTTATGTTAAGGCCAGTTCTACCTTATTTGAATAGATTTGACAGTGAAAGTTTGAGGATACCCTCTTGATTAAGTGTGAAAGCAGGCCTTGATGGGTGATTATAGCAGGGCTTCTATGGATTTTAATGGTATTTTTTAGGGTTCATGGACATATTTGTGTCTCGAGAGTTGGTGATTTGATCCAAAATATCCTACGTGAGACTTATAGTTCAAGATACTCCATCCATACGGGTACAACGAGGAAGAGATATCTTAGATTTTCTATCTTGGTGCTTGAACTACCAGCAGTTGAAGTTTGAGCACTCGATACCTGGAGGCGAGATACACAGAAGGCTATTACTGAGTGGAAGTGGTAGAGGATTAATATAGATTTCCCTTTAAGGATTCCTATGCCTCCCGTGGTCGTGATTGTAGTTGGGTCCTGTCCATTATTGCTTCTTAGGGAACTAAGATATTGGCTAGTTTATATGTTCATGAGGTTTTTAGACTGCAGGGGGTACCAGTTTCCATCATATCAAGCAACAGTGCAGAGTTTACATTTTGATTTATTAGGATAGTTTAGGGTGAGATGGGTACAGGGGTAGATCTTAGCACTACTTTCCATTCCCATACTAACAGGGCAGTTTGAGAGGACCATCGAAGTGCTTCAGGATATGTTACGGGCATGTGTATTTGAATTTGGTGGTTGTTGGTGTAACAACCTTAAAATTTTTCCTTGGTGATAAAACCCAAAACAAGGTGTAGTATTAGCTCTTGAAGTGGTTAAAGGTCAAAAAAATATACAACATAAATTTGAATTCAAGCGTTCCTTTTCGTCTTTGTTTTGGTGTTACTTCGTGCTTGGGTCAACTTTAGATGATCATATATTTTAATATATACAGACTTAGGTGACATATACCCTATAAAATAAAGGTATTTGAGTCTAGTTTCTATCTCAACAAACCGCATGTCATTTAGAGTTCGGAGTAAAATGTTATAGTTATTTTAGTGAAGCCCTGTTAAGCTGTCCAGTTTCCACGAACCGTGGAATGGGAACCATAGACCATGGTTTGGAAACCACGAAATCTATATATAAACCATGAACCATGGTTATATTCATGGTCCTGGTCCATTAAGTCCCTTTTCATCCCTTCTCAACTCTCATGGGTTCCACGTCCACGGTCCGTAGAAGGTGCCCAGGCCGTGTTTTAAACCCGGTTTTCCTGGGATGTTTTGGAAAATTCCCATGAATTAAAAAGGGTAATCCCATGAAGTTTTTCTTCTAAACATGGCAATATAAAATCCTAAGACCTAACTTCATTCATATTTTTGGATAAATCAAATCAAGTAAGAGTTTTTCTTCTAACTTATCCTAAGTGGAAAAATCTTGGGTTTTTCATAGAGATATCTATGTAGCAGCTGAATTGTTAATTTTTCTTCATTAAATTGCTTCTAATCAGGTAAGTGGGCTTTCAAAAAGGACTACTTTCATCCTTTTTCCCAAAAACCCTTTTCTATATAAGGTTTTGAAGATATAAAATCATGCTAGGATTCTTATTTAATTCGATAAACTATGATTCCCTGAAATAATGATTTAATTGATGTTTTGAGTTAGAATTATGAAGTTTTCATGATGATTATTTATTTATGGAAGTCCTCATGAGTTGTCATATTTTCAAAATTGAATTAAAAGAAAGAAAGAAGCTTTGAGGTTGATTGTTTCAAGGTTTATTCTTAAAACTCGAATTGAACATTAAAGAGTCATAATTACTTGACTTACTATATGATTTGAAGTATGAGCACGAAGCATGTCTAAATTGACTATTTTAGCTAATTGAGGAAGATAATAATTTTATTGCTTAATTGATGAATTATGAAGTGAGAAGCTAAAGAAGTGTCTAATTTCACTATATTTTCCTGTTTTGGATAAATTAGAAATGTAGCCAAAAGAGTACGAGAAGGTATATTGGCTCATTATAGAATGTCCATTAGTCGAGAAGCTTGAAAGAGAGTTAATGACAGTACTTTTATTTCCTTGGAAGGAGTATAGCATTGAGGGTGGGCAGAGGCCCTTATTGACCAACTTGTGTAGCCTAACGTAGGGATTATTATTATTATTTGGGCCCAGTAAGTATGCCTGTAATCTTGTTGGATCAACTAGAGAGAGTGTCCTTTTCTTTTGGAAAGGTTAGGAGCCCCTATACACAGGGTAATATATGAACTTCATCGCTTTATGCGTTGAGGTATGTCGATTATAGTAACTCCCAAGAGAAGCTAAAATTGAATGTTTTGAAAGAAAGGAAGTGAAAGTTTTTTTTTAACTAAGCCTATATCTTTTGTTAAAAACTGACGAGTTAAGTTTTTTTAGTCGAGTTTAATTGAGATATGAATTTTTTAATTGCTTTCGTTATAAACTTCTAAATTACTTATTTAAGTTAGAGTTGAGGATAAGATTTACTATTCATGTATTGGATAGTAGTTATTATTATACTGTATAGAATGTTTTATACCAACTCACATAGTCAGGACATGTTTTGTGTGCGGATTCTACTCTTACTGCATGTGTTAACCACCATGTAGATATTGCAACCATATGAACATTCAAGGTTGACATTACTTGCATTCCTAGAAGATTAGAAGATTGGTGAGTCCTCACTTGATTCGAGGGCAAGTTATGGAGTTATTTACTTAGTTTATCTAGAGCTTGAACTTTAGCTTTATTTATTTATTATTTTATTTGTTAAGGACTAGCTAGAAAACTCTTATGCTAGCAGTCCATTATTTAGTAAGTAGAGGCTTTTAGACTGAGATTTATTGGTTTTGAGTCTTTATTTAAGACTATTTATTGATTTTTGTGAGGAGCCTATTACACTTCTGATATTATTGTTATCACTTCCGCTGAGTGCGATGAGGATAGTTATGCATGATTCAAGTGGTCCTTCCTAGCCTGATAGGGCAACTTAATGGCTAAAGGATGTCGGTCCTGCCAAGGGGATGAGCTCGAGGCATGACAAAATTGGTCCTAATGACCACCAAAATCAATAACACCATCTCGCAACATATCCTCTAACACCCAAATGGTGCACTCAAACTGGCCATCGGTCTAAGGATGAAAGGTTGTTCTCATATCAAGATGAGTACCCATCTCACGTTGTATAGTACTCCAAAGTATGAAGTGAACTGAGTATCTTGACCGAATACAATAAATAGAGGGACCCCATACAAACGAACAAGGTGGCTATTAGATCTCAAACAACTCCTAAGCATTGTGTTTCACCTTCACTAGAATGAAGCGACCAAACTTAGTCAAAAGATCAACAACTACCCAAATGGAATCATAACCACCCAAAGTAGTAGGCAACACACTAATGAAAATCCATGGCTATACACTCCCGCTTCCACTAGGGGTAGACATCCTCTATGACACACCTCCCGGCATCTGGTGCTCAAACTTCACATGTTGACAGTTCAAGCACCTAGAAACAAAGTCTGCAATGTCCTTCCTCATACCTCACCACCATGAATGCTGGCTTAAATCCTGATGCATCTTTGTCTCCCCTGCGTAATGGAAAACCTAGAAGTGCGAGCCTCCTCCAAGATTAACCTGACCAAGTTACCAAACTTAGGGACATAAATATGACCCCTAATCCTCAAAACTCCATCATAATCAAGCGTGACCTCTTTGGACTTACCTCACAACACCTTGTCACAAATGGTCCTCAACCTAGCATAATTGAATTGAGTCTCTCGAATATGCTCTATCAACAAAGAGCGGGCCTCCACAAAAGCAAGAACACCACCATTATCGTAAATATGTAGTCTAACCAAGCTTTTGGCTAGACTCTGAACATATCTAGCCAAAGACCGCTCATTAACCCAAGTGAACCAAACTACCATACTTGAGGAAATCTTACTAAGGGCATCTGCTACCACGTTGGCCTTGCCCGGGTGATCCAAGATAGTGATGTCTTTTTCCTTCGACAAATCTAACCAATGAAGCTACCTTAAATTAAGATTTTTTTGGCTAAATATATACATAAAACTCCTATGATCGATTAACACGTCACAATGCACTCCATAAAGGTAATATCTCCACAACTTCAACACAAACACCACCACATCCAACTCTAAATCATAGGTAGGGTAGTGTTTCTCATGCACCTTTAACTATCTCGAAGCATAGGTCACTACCTTACTCCTTGCATCAATACTCCACCAAACTAACCCTAGAAGCATCACAATAAACGGTGAAGCCTTTACTCTCCATAGTCAAAGTAAGAATAGGAGTAGAAGTCAATAAAGATTTGATCTTTTGAAAGTTCTCCTCATACTCATACGACTATCGAATTCCATATTCTTTTGAGTCAACCTGGTCAACGGAGCTGCAATAGAAAAGAAACCCTGAAAATATCTCCTATAATATCAAGCTAGCCCAACAAAACTCTGAATCTCGATCCTCGAAGTAGGTTTTACCCAATCATGCATCGCTGTAATCTTGGATGAATTGACCATAAAATACCCTCCTTGGATACCAGTTCCCTATGAATGCCATGGAACTTAACCAAAACTCACACTTAGAGAACTTAGCATACAACTTCTCATCCCGTAATCTCTGAAGTACAAACCTCAAGTGTTGAACATGATCCACCTCTATCTTGGAATAAAACAAGATATCATCAATAAACACAATCACAAAAGAATCTAAATACTGTCAAAATACGTCGTTTATCAACCTTACGGATGCGTCTGAGGCATTAAAAGACATCACAAGAATCTCATAATGGACATACCTAGTTCGAAAAGCCATATTTGGAAGATCCAAAGGCCTAA
>JBDJHY010145273.1:0-13055 GCA_039654485.1 Withania somnifera | reverse complement strand
CTACGGACTAAGGGGTTTGGTTCTCCTACTGGTGGTATAGTAGGTGCCATCATGATCCGAGAAATCGGGTCGTGACACTTGGAACTCCCAGAAGACCAAATTGGTAGAAAGTGGACGGATTTTGTCAATCAATCTACAATGACCCATATACAATCATGACCCCTGGGAGTACGAGGGATCCTACAAACAAAACCCATAGTAATTCTCTCCCACTTCCACCCAGGGATAGGGAATGTTGTATCACACCGCCTAGTCTACAATGCTTGAACGTTACCTGATTGTAGTTCTAGCATCGAGAAACAAACCTGGAAACATCAAATCTCAGACGACTCCACCAATAGTGTCATCTCAAATATCTGCCCATCTTCATGATGTCCGGATGTATGGAGTATATGGTACAATAGGCCTCACAAAGAATAGTCTAAATCAAGTCATCTGCCCTGCGAACACAGATACGGCTACCCATCAATAGTACACCGAAAGAGTCTAAACATGCACTGTTGTAATCACCCCTCAAAACCAATTCTTGAATACGAACCAAGGATCTATCCTCATACAGTCAATGTCATATCTGATAAGACAAAGTAGGTCTAGCTCAACATGTGCAAGGACTCTGCTCGGATCTGATATATCTAATTGGATCAAATGGTTATCTAGTAATTGAATGTACAACATTAACGACCTCTCTAAAGCTTAGATGGAGGCCAAACTACCCATACTAACACCTTCCAGCTTAAGGCATCTGGATCCAAATTCACGCTACCTCGATAATACAAAATATTGATGTCGTAGTCCTTTAGGAGCCCCACCCATCTCACTCGTCTAAAATTGAGCTCCCTCTAGCTCAGGATATACTGTAGACAGTGATGATTGGTAAAAATCTCATAGTGAACTCTTTAGAGGTAATGTCTCTAGATCATGAGCGTGAAGACTACCGCTGCCAACTCCAAATCATGGGTGGGGTAGTTACACTCATGAACCTCTAACTGAAGTGAAGCATACACAATGACTCTACCCTAATGCATCAGTACACATCCCAAACCAATATTGGAGGCATCACAATAAACTGTATACAACTGTACCTCAACTAGAAGTAAAAATATTGGTGCTGAAGAGAGCAATTTATCAAGCCTTAGAAAACTGGACTCATAATCCTCCGACCATCAAAAAAAAGGAACATCCCTCCGGGTCATCTAGTCATAGGAGATACCATAGATGAAAAATCCTTTACAAACCACTTGTAATATCAGGCTAGACCAACAAAAGTAGAGACCTCTATGGAAGTAGTGGGTCAAGACCAATCACGAATGGGTGAAACCTTCGTTAGATCTACACTGATGCCAAATGAAGATACAACATGCCTTAAATATGTGATATAATCTGACCCAACTGCACACTTTAAAAACTTCACATAAAATTGTTTAGTCTTAAAAGTCTGGAGTACGAATCTCAAATGCTCCTCCCCGACTCCGAGAGTAAACCAGGATGTATTCAATAAACACATTCATAAAAGAATCAAGGTATGGTCTGAAAACTTTGGTCATAAGATCCATATAGGTGGTAGGTGAATTAGTCATACCAAATGACATAACCAGGAACTCATAGTATCCATATTAGGTCCAAAAAGTAGTCTTTGGAATGTCCCCGACCTGAATCCTCAACTGGTGGTAACCTGACCTCAAGTCAATTTAGAGAACACCGCAACACCCTGGGAAGATAAAAAAGATCATCAATCCGTGAAAAAGAATACGTATTCTTAATAGTAACCTTATTCAACTTTCTGTAGTCAATACATATACTCATATCCCCATCTTTCTTTTTCACAAATAACATTGAAGTGCCTTATGGTGAAATACTGGGATGGATAAAGCCTCTAGAAATCAGGTCCTGAAGCTGGGTACTAAGATCTCTGAGCTATGCTTCATGCATATGATAAGGTGCAATAAAAATAGGCCTAGGGCCCATCTCAAACACTATAGCAAAGTCAACAACACTCTCGAGTAGAAGGACAGGAAAATCATCAGGAAAGACATCAAAGAAGTCTCTAACTGCCGGCACCAACTCAGAGGAATGAGGATTAACATTAAAAACATGGACATAAGCTAGGTAGGTTGTACAACCCCTAGCTAAGAAGCTACTGGCTTGCATGCTGATACCACGGGAACCAAGGAGTGGCTAATAGGACCTTGCCATACTACCGGAGACCCATCAGGCATAGATAAGGTCACGGTCTTAGAAAAACAATACAAGACTGTATGAGTCACGTCAAAATAAACCATGTCCAAAGCCAAAAGATTATTCCAAGTGTCCAACCCCCGTATAGTCACAACCTCAATGAATTTGATCCATCATTGTAGGCTCACCTATGGGAGTAGCCACACTCATGGACACATGTAAAGGCTCACAAACAACACCCAGACGGGGTGCAAAGTACCCGAAAATATAAGATTATATAGAACCAGGGTGAGACAGTACTAAGACTGGGTGGCGAAACACGTACCCATAACTACTGCGTCAGAAAACTCTACTCAGGATCTATCAGGTATGTCATAAAACTAATGGTGACTAGTTCCCTACTGATCTCCTCATCGATCCCCTTCTATAGCCGTCTAGCCCCTACTATAACTGCTTACGTCGCTGTTTGAATACCTCTTGACGGTGGCGGTACTACCTATAGAGGCTCTATATACTGAGCTACCGAGTGAATGGCCTGGTGTTGCAGACACTCTCTAGCTTAGTGATCTATCTCACTGCACTCATAACATCCACGACTTTTGCCTCAATTAGAACCACTAACTAGGCCACCATGTCCTTAAACCCCAATAGATGCGCCCATGACCGGATGACTACTCTAATCATCACTGGTTGATGGTAAGGATCCCTAAATTGTTCTACTAGGTTGTCTTTGATACCTCTACTTTGGCTGCTTCTGATAAGGTCCACGTCTATCATAAATCTCCTAAAGGATTGTGACCCACTAAAATCACCTAGTGGCGCTGTCTATTGTCTCTGCCCCCTTAGGCTAAGCGATGATGCCTCTCCATGTTACTATCATGATCAACCACTACTAAAAATGGACTATTCCGAGCAAGTAATAACTCAATGTCTTCCTGTAAGCATGGTGTCAATCCATCTGCAAAGTAGTGAACCCACTTAGTGTCTGTCAGCATAATTGCGGCCCCATACCTTGAAAACTTTATGAATCGAGCCTCATACTCTGAAACTATCATTGATCCATACTTCAAGTCGAAAATATTAGCTCTGAGTTCCTCATTAACACTCCGATAATATATTGATCCATAAAGGCATCCACAAACTGACTCCATGCCATAGGTGCAGACCCTACTGGTCTATTCTCTCTATATGCTCTCCGACAGGCCTTAGCCCAACCTTCTAACTGTTACCAAATAAAATCAACTCCATATGTATCTGTTAAACCTAAAGTCCTCAACCTCTCCTCACACTCTGCAATGAACTCATAAGGATCCTGTCTGGTGTCACAGAAAATCTCGGAACCCCTATATAAATAAAATGACTATACATCTTCCAGTCCTCGAAAGTCATAATAGAAACTACATGTTGAGGTTAGACTGGAAATACCTCTAAAATAGGTTGTGGAGGAGGGATTGTGGCTGCCACTGGTACCGATTGAATAGGAGGAATGGGGCACCCTGAGCTAAAGTTTGACCCTCATTAGTGGGTACCCTACCGAACATAGCAACTTTGTATCTAAGTTCTACATCCAAAGGTGGACGTATGTACGGTGGAGGTAGATCCATGGGTGTAAGCTCATTCTGCTCAACTCTAGCCCAGCCTCACCCACGACTCCTAGCTCTTTCCCGGACCCTAACTGGAGCTCTTTATGGAACTAGGGGAGATCATCACCTCTGGGTGATGAACGCGTATGTACTATATGTGGAGGGATAGATCCAATATGAATAACTAAGAAACCCATGGAAATCTCACTTGAAAGAGTCAATAAAAATCATCCCTATAAAAGATCTATGTAGCCTCCCGAATATAGGATACAGATGTCTACATAGTGATCCACGGAACTCTACCAGCTCTTGTTCCTATAGCCAGAGACACCCATGAACCTAGAGCTATGATACCACTCTGTCACAACCCAAAAATTGAGTTGTGATGGTGTCTATAACTCAGAAATAGACAAGCCTAGGTCTGGTCCAGCGCAATTAGCGGTGGGCCAGTACCACAAACCAAAAAGAAAAAGGGAAGGGCATTGAAGAGATGAAATAAAAGTAGAACACAAAATTACACAACTGAACTTAACTCCCTATAACTTAGTATCATGGTTGTAGAGCATCTATATACATAAAGTACAAAATACAACCCATAACTGGGTAAAACCACAAAATATCTATCCAGAGACTAGGACAACTCTGATACTGGAAGGAAAGCCAGCTAGTAAGTATGCAAACTGCTCACCGTAATCTCCTAGAACCATACCAGGAATCTCACACGACCGCGGATGCTCTGTTGGCTTATACTAGGATCTGTATCATAAAAATATGCAAAAGTGTACCTAGCATGAGTATCAAAAAATAGGTACCAGTGGCATTATAGGTCAACCGGAAAAAAGTAAGTATATGCAAGGTAAGAAGCGATCAAAATCAAATAGAGTAAGGGCACATAATGTACAATAGCAAAAAGGTAACTGCAACAATAGCTAGTAAGTGTAGTGTAGGGTTAGCAATTAGTGTGAGCAATATCAGCTAACAAGTGAGAAAGGAAGTCACTATCACGGATTGACACTTAGACTCTAGGTGACAAGAATATCAAGACCAAATATGACACATACCTTGAGCTCCAGCGTAACTAGCACAAGAAAAGACCAATAAGAGAAATACAGAAACCATCAACAAGCATAGCTAATAGCAAATACGACAAGTGTACGAATAGAACCTATGAGAGTCAAAAAGGAACAACAAAGTCTACTAGCAAAGAAAATAGGTCGGTGTCCTATTTTTCTAGTAGGTAACCAACAGGTACCCCCCCCATAAGTTCTGAAGGGTACAATTAACACGTAGAAATGCAATGTAAAAGGGTGTTGTAAAGTAAATAAGTCGTGGCATGCTTCCTCTCTTGGATATTCCTGAACAAATACCATTACTCCCCCATACACCCCCTCTCTTAGGGTGCGATCATGCCTTAATAATAGTGACCCGAGTCGGTAGGGCTCGTGGAGGGACTCGGATCCACTTGCAGAACCTCGTAATAAGCCTACCAGTGGTATGGTCATCAGCGCAAAAGTGCCAAAACTCGGGCACCCGTTAAGGGCCATGTACACACCCATATAGGGGAAAACATGAAGTTATTATAGCTTAGTTAAATACAGCTCATCCCCAGGCTTACACCGAGCTAGGGAACAATATCATCACACAGGGCTTCTAACTACCCAACAAAGTCATATTCGATTAGGTACAATTTCATCACATAAGGAAACTAATTATCCAGCATAGCCGTACCTGGATATTTGTGGCCCAAAGGTCCAAACACGACCTAATCATACATAACATCTCAAGTAGAACACAAAATAAATAGCCTACCTAGATTGGTTCTAAAGCCCAACCTAAATCAGGGAATAGTTATTAAGATCTAATCACTAATATAATCCCCTCTTAACTAGTCTACATTCCAGAGTCAGTGTATATACAATACGCACCAGAGGAGATAATCCTCCACAAGCATACTATATTACAGATTCAAGGTATAGAACACGGGTAGGGCCACCCATCCGTAGCTAAGTAACCAAGCTATAAGCTAGGAATTAGGCCATAAGCTAGAAAAATAAGCATACCGGGGATTGATTAATAGTCCCAACCCCAAGTTGGTGCTTTACCATACATATACTATACTAATGCACAATCTGAAAAAAGTAGACCATAGCTTACCTAGATTCTGGTAATAGACTCGAGAAGCATGCCTAAATATCCGAAGAATCATGTACGGACCTTGAATTGTGCGAGTTTAGAAAAAACATAACCCATGTGTCAAGATGAGTAAAATAAGACCCATGTTGCTATATAAATAGAGGGGTCAAATCCAACTGAAAACGGGTCTGTAAACCCTAATAGCTCAAAAAAGGAAATATTTATACCAACACATAGATCACAACTCAACATCGTATGTTATAAAACAAGACTGAAATTAACGGTAGAAATTGAAGATATTCCAAAACACTTTATTACAATAGAAAAAATAAAGAATTATCCAGTATAAATGATTATAGTACCACCACAACACGATTCTATGGATTAGAATCTTCAATCAAGCCTTATATCATAAGATACCAAAGATGAAGAACTTAAAGAGAAATAAGAGAAAATAGCCAAAAAAATTTGTGGAGATGCTATTTATAGGCTATCCACCGACTGGAAAACTTATCGGTCCTTTGATTGATAAATCGGTCCTTGCGGCCCCAATCCTAACGGATTTTGAAAAAGTTTATAAAACACGCGAAATGGAAATAGAGACCTATTTCAACACCCAATATATAAAATCTTTATGTAATTGATATTCAGACTCAATGGGATCAACTAAAAGACGATTCGGGATCATATAATCTGAGTAAGGCCCAACAATGCTATAATTATAAAGAAATTAAGCTATAAAACTGCTAGGGAACTAACCTACCGATCCAAGAAAGTAAGAAATAACTTGGGGAAGTTATATGAACACTCTAAATGCAGAGAAATCACGAAAATGGCCTCGAGGGCCATTACATATTTTAGGACGATCCGTTTGGGAAAAATAGACCGGCTGACATGTTTAATTTAAACCATTCGAGTCTCAAAAAATGTCTAATGCATCCTCCACTAGTCTTTGAGGTATTTGGTAAGCTAATTAGTCTAAGTCATGAAAAAAATTCTATTAAATTTCATTACATGTTGTCATGGACGAGGAGTTATGCCTAGAACCACGGATGGCTCCAAGCTAACCATGCTAATGACATATTAAAAATAAACTATAATTAAATACATATATGGAAGCTTAAGAAAGTAATCATATAGGCCCAACATAATGAGGTTCATACTTTAAAGAAAAGTCTAACAATCTAACACTTATTAAATAAAACTACTACATTCATTATATGAAAACGTCTAACATAATGGGGAACATTTGGGGAAAATCCTCCAACCACTTGAAAACTGAAAATAGGAGTTCAACTAATGAAATAAGCTTGATACATATAGCCCTCAAAGCAATGAGGACTCACCAAATCTCTATGTTGCTGGAATCGTTGAACGTCTGGTAGCTAAGCCTGGGTATGAGTAACTGAGTTTACATTATAACACCAGTTTACTAGGATATACTAGTACACAGGGCATATAAATATTTAGTTATATACATAAATCATGAAAAAGGGACATGAAATCATGCTTAGAAAGAGAATGATGACAATCATACTTAAGACCCAAATGGAGTGACATAAAGTAAACTAAGTTACCAAGAATAAGCAGAGTAAGGGAGTTTTTTATAACTAACATCCGTTATGTGAGCTCATAACCTCCAACATAATAACCCCATGCTGGAAGAGTTTCTCAATACCTTGCCGGAGTAAGGAGGCTATGTAGTCATATTGATAGATCCATAGATAGCCTCTTGGGAAAACGCCTCCGGGTTCAAACCTACGCCGGAAAAAGTAGTTTATGGTTCTAAGGTATCACCCCTTAGGTCGAATGAAATTATTCCCATACCCTCAGTGCTAAATAATCCTCCTAAAATAATCATAAGTTTATAAGATCAATAACTTGCAAGAAATCTTATAACTTGTATCACATGAGTAAGAATCATGTTCTTATAAAAGTTCATATATGTTGCAAGTTCACAAGCTAGTTACTCCATAACGAAATCATGAAACTCAAATAGCATAAACCATGGATTAAAATATCATTTCTTGACTTTACATGAAACATCATAGACTTGAAAAATGTTAACTTAATTAAAAGGATAGTGAAGCATGATTACAAATCCTTATTCAAAATTAGGGGAAACTCATAATCATATCTAAGGTTGACATGGGAATGGAAAACATAAAAAAATAATAATCTTGAACAAATCCATGGAACCCTTAATTAAACTTTTAACACATATAGAAATCTGGAAAGTACGTGAACGTGGAATGAACTCATCATTGAATAGCCCTGCGTACCTTAAAGATTATCAGCTCGTGGAGAAAAGAGACGAGGAATTCCCTTTCTTGAACCTTAGGTTAGAACGTTGAGAGAGGAATTGTCAGTTTCTTTGAGTTGAGAACATGGAAGAAAAACCCTTTAGTGTGGCTTATATAGTGCCTCATGAGAAGCCTAAAATGACATAGTATAGGACATAAATGAGTTGGAAAATTACCCCGCGCCTTTTTAAAAATGAAATTAAAAAAATCTTGGACCTGGGCATAGGCAGCGCATTGTGAAACTTTTGACACTCACCAACCAGTGAGCCAACATGGTGGCTAGCACACCCCGCAGGAGAATGCACATAGTGGCTAGCGCACCATGTTGGACTCCATTTTCCCGAATTTCTTTTGGTCCTCTAGTGTAAAACCTCAAACTTATTTTTTACTATGTATATATCCCAAATGCTCATTCTTGTCATTATTAACTAGAAGTTACTACGAGGAGGGGAAAAGTTTTCTTCGTGACATACGACATGAGCTTCGCTACGTACATTTCAGGATGGAAGTATTAGTTCACGATTGCAGGGTGTTATAATATCTCCCCCTTGAAAGCATTCGTCCTCAAATGATAGCTAAAGCTAGGATAGAAATATGAATTGAAATTTCTCACTTAATTTATCAAGATCTTTGCTTTAAACATAGTCTAGAGAGATGCTTGACATGAGCTAGAACCATACTTAAACATACTTGGCATGAACATGCTCTTAAGACCATGGAATAATAAACCTTATACAAATAAATTCTTATGGATGTTTATAGAAAAGACTTATTACCTTGGATGTTATTGTGATTAGGGATGAAGAGATGTGGGTACTTGGACTTTATGTCTTCTTCGGCCTCCTAAATAGCTTACTCAGCATTTTGATTCCTCCACAATACTTTAACTAATGATACCTCTTTCATACTTAACTTGCGAACTTGGCGGTCTAATATCTCAACTGGAATCTCTTCATATGACAAGCTATCTTTGACCCTCATATTTTCTACGGGAACCATAATCGATGGATAAGAAATACATTTCTTGAGCATGGATACATGAAATATCGGATGTATCGCTGCTAACTCATGAGGCAACTCCAACTTATAATCTAGCTTTCCCATTCTATAAAAAACTCGGTAAGGACCAATGTAACAAGGAATAAGCTTTCCCTTCTTAGAAAAATGCATCACCCTTTATAGGGGACACCTTCAAAAATACCCAATTGTTAATCTAAAATTCTAAGTCTCTTCTCCTTATATCTGAATAAGACTTCTGCGGCTCTCGGAAGTTTTCAACCGCTCCCTAATCAACATAATCTTTTTCATGGATTGATGAACTAGATCTATCCCTATAAGTGCAGTCTCACGTAACTCAAACCATCCAATCAGAGATCTACACCGTCGCCCATAAAGTGCTTTAAATTGGGCCATTTGGACACTGGAACAGGAACTATTATTATAAGAAAATTCAATGAGAGGTAAGTTTTTATCCTAATTACCTTTGAATACGATAGTGAATGCCCTCAACATGTCTTAAAGGGTCTGAATGATGCGCTCTGCTTGACCATCATTCTGTGGATGAAAAACAACGCTAAGATGAATCGCAGTGCCCAAGCCCTTCTGGAAAGGCTTGAACTGGGAGGTAAATTGTATACCCCTATAAGAAATGATGGACAAAGGGACTCCACGAAGCCGAACTAACTCTTGAAGGTAAAACTTGGCATAGTCCTCTACTGAGCATACTCAATTTCAAAGTTAAAACTCCAAAATGAGAAAATTGAGATAAACACGACAAAATTGTCAGGGATCTGAACTACCGGTCCAGCAAGTCGCAAATTACTTGAAATAGTTACAAGAATGCTCTAAAAAGAAAAAAATTATGAAAATACGAAAATGACCCTGAAAGTCATTACATGATGAAATTAGAAAATATTTGTGAGATATAGTGGTTGCTCGATGAAGACAATATTTGAATGAGATAGCAATAATAATAGATAATCGTGATATCTATAATAGATCTATAAATCAGATCTAGCATGATGTCAAGGTAATTGTTACTCCATTTTATTTAATTTCTTGTGATTAAGTTTAACAAATTTGTTGATAGTGGTGTTTGTAGAAATAATAAAAGTACAATGCCAAACTTATGTTTATGTAGTATTTTGCTTTCATTATATTGTTCATCAGAAGAAGGACGATTCGGTGATTACAATTTGTTTATCCAAATGTCTTAACTTCATTTTTCATAAATTGTGATCGTCATCTATTATAATTAGTTACTAGGTCTAATTCTGGTTTAAGTTACATTAACTTAATATTTTAAAGTTATAACTATAATATTCAATAACTATATGATCGTTACTATAAGTTGCACTTCTTTTCAAGTTAATGTGATAAAGAAAAATTATTTTACAATATTATTCAAAGTTATCATAATTTAAATCTTAAGAAGCAAAAAAAGCAAAAAAGTAATAACTAAGATGGAAGTTCTATATGTATTTTCAACTGACTTCACTATTCACTCAAAAATATTTCTCAAAAGAATCGGTTAATTTATTCACTCACTTATAATTTAGTCGTTGCTTTCATATCTTTTTCATACTATACAGTTTTTTATAGCTATTAATGAATTATTTGTGAAACGAGAAGTGTAAGGTCAGAGTTTTAATAGTAGGCTAAACATGATTAGTGTTAAAGAACTTCCTTATAAATATATACTTTTTTAAGTACATTTTTATAAAAAGTTTATGTTATTGCTTTATAATGTTCACACTACTACTTGTTTTTTTTATATATTTATTATTAGTTAACGTTATACACACTTATAATATACATACTTTAAACTAATTATATTAAAAAATGTAAAGATACTCAAATAATTTGAATTTTTTATCCTTCATTAAAATATTTATAATAAACAAAACTTTCATTTATATTGTCTTTAAATTATTATTGAATTATTTTTTTTAATATAATTAGACTTGTATAATAAATAGAAAAGAGAATCAAATAGTATTTCTATATACACTTATTTTATTAGAAAAAGACTCCTAATACAGGAGAATTGAAAAAGTACTTAACTACCAAATACTCCTATAAATATTGAGTGCATACATCCCCCGTTTCTCAGTTCGTCAATCAACAATTGGACAGCAAAGCTTCTAACTTTGTTTGGTCAGTCTTCTTTCCTTTTAAAGACAACGTTTAATATTTTTTTATTTTTTTTGTAATTTACAATTTCTCTAGCAGAATAGTTATTTAGCCTTATTATTTCCTCCACGTAAAGGATTCCTTTATGTTATATGGATTGCTTCACATGTAAACAGTTAAAAGTAAGGGGGGGGGGGGGGGGGAGGTTAAACTGAATTTCTCCAAAGGTATTCTTAGTTATCTTATTTTTCTTAAGGAATTCTTGTGTTTTTCCCCGTCACCTTTTGTTTGGTATGTTAACATAATTTTAACTTTTGCTATTAATGGTGAATTTTGATTGCTACAATTAATTATACTCCTAATTGTTAGTGTAATGATGAATTATCGTATTCTTTTTTCAATATCTCTTAATCGTTAATGTAATGATAAATTATCATATTCCTTTCTCAATATATTTTTTATCTTGAAAATTTTAGTTGTACAGAATAATCTATTCCTATACAAGGTAGAGAATATATATCTAAAGATCTCACTTAATTATTTATCCTTTTTTCTATTTTGCTCTGCACTGATAGCACAGATACTATACGTTTAGTTTTTTTTTTCTTCATGCTTTTGGTTTTGATGAATCCAAATAGATCACCAATCAAATAATCAAAGGAAATTCTACCTGTTGATGGTGATGTAACAGCCAAGTGGAAAAAGTCCTGCAAAACAAGGCCTAGGGTGGTCCCCGGGGTAGTTCTCCATTGCTTAAGTTAGTAATAAGCTTTAGAGAATTCCAAGAATATTTTGTAAGTAGTTTTGTGAGCGTACCTCTGTTTTCTTTCAGCCATGGTATATATAACAGTCTTCAGTAACTGCTGCCTTAGTGGAAGCTGTGAATGGGAGGAGTTGTCGTAGTGGGCACACCCATTACTCTAGAACGGTCGTGGCACTGTTAAGGGGCGAAACTCCTTCAACGAGTCTTGAGTGGGAAACCTTAATGGGCCAGACATCCCCTTAGGTAGGACACCACAGGTAATTTGCATTGACCTTCGTTTGTCTTTTCTACCACCATTCTACAGTAGTCCCCCCTCTGGAGTCGATGGGTGTTTACGCCACTCGACTGGTGTCTCAGCGTCAGCAGTCGCGGTGGTTTTAAGATCCCTCCTCGGGGTGAGAGGTCACGTTAAAAGCGGTTCCGTTTGTAGACGGAGTGGATGGTTTGGGGGTGCCTTTTGTCTACCTGGCTCGTGGCCGAGGTGGCGTCACACGGTCCCTTTTGCTACAGAAACGGCTTGATGCTGAGGTGATCACAATAGTAGGTTGTTTGAGGCCGAGGTAACCCTCTAGAGACCTTCTTCATTGCTGACCTGGCTTGGTGCCAAAATGGGTAATGCCTAGGTAATCATAATAGTAGGCGGTTTGATACCGAGGTGACCCTCTAGAGACCTTCTTCATTACCGACCTAGCTTGGTGCCGAGGTGGTGGGTGTCCGGGCGCTGTTGCCCTTTTATTTTAAATAATTAGGGCAAAAATGGAATCCCAACCTTATTTCCCATCCAACTTTTTTTTGGCACGTGTCGTGATCCACTGGATCTATGGTTGCGTGTCCTGATCCCTGCAGGAGACGTATCATTTCATATCTTTTCTGTCAGGTCTACGACAGCTTTTTACTGCGATGCGTCCTTTCGCTCCTTCCCTAGGACTTTTCATCATTGTGTGATCCTTGGTTTTCCAGCTTGTA
>JBDJHY010145263.1:0-13055 GCA_039654485.1 Withania somnifera | reverse complement strand
ATAGATATATAACTACATTTTAATATGTTATTATAGACTCAGAATATGGAAGTCATGTAATTAACTCCATAAATTAACAACCTAGATATATAACTCAACCTACTAGAAATTGTAGTTGTCCATGATTATAAAGCCTGTCTTGACCCTAGAATCCTATTTGGTGGTGTCATTAACCCAAATCAAGTCACTTAGTTTTATATTTAGATCACAATTTATAATCAACGCACATTTATATTTCACCACTTAAATAAATAAATAATAACTAGTTTGTCTAAAGAATGGTTAAATGGAAAGTCCTTGTGGATTCGACCATATGGATTGAAAGATCCACTATATTATATGACTTAATATACTTATGTGTGCATTTGGAAGTAAAAAATGTTATCATAAGTGTATTTACACACCTAAGTATCAGTATCTACACATGTTTAGCTTAGTTTTGACAACTTTTAAGCATGGTTTTATGTGGTGAAGTGGAAATGGAGTGGTCTTATTATAAATATGTGCTAAGTATCATATTTATTAAGTTTATAGTAAATTCAAACAAATTCAAGAGCTAAACTAAGGAAATAAAGCTTGGACGAGATGACCTAGATATTCTGGGCTATTTTAGTGTTTGTCTTGTGAGTTTTGATTAGATTTATGCTATGTAATTTCCTAAAACTTGTGATGAATCCTTTTAGGAGAATATGTAATATGAATTACAAGTTAAATGGATTCACACATCAGTGACATGAAGCGATAAAATAAGGATCAAACTACATGAACGCAACTAGTGAATGCTAGTTAATTTTGTGCTCGTTTGGTGTTGCGTATGGAGATTTTCTTGTATGGACCAAATACTACTGGTTGGAAGTTAAGATCTGTTGATAAGGAAGATATTTTGTCTTCTTTAGGTGCTAAAGGATGCTACATACATGCTACATGGAGTAGAGAAACAAGGAGCAAGCTTGACGTGAAACATAGAGTGAAAACCGGGAAAGAATGAGCAGTGCCTCTTTGGAAGGAAATGCATACCACTGGAAAATAACCATACAATTATTTTACAAGTGTACTAATGAAAAATTCAATGTGCTTAGGTTATATGGGAGGAGTTGGGTGCCACAATCCACTTAATAGGAAAAATTCCAAATATTTGCACTCCAAAACCAAATAGAAAAAGGAACCATTTTCTAATCTTATAAAGACATCTTAAAATACAAATTTTGGATTGTAATGGACCTTGGGGCCATTTATATGATTCCTATTGTTTCAACAGGCTTAGACCGTTATTAGCACTACCCTAAGCCATTTGTGACTTGCTGGAATCTATAGGTTGGATCTCTAGCAGTTTTACGGGCTAAATTCTTTCATATTTATTGATTTTTAGGCCTTACTGATCTTAGTTGACCTCTAATTGCCTATTCATTGAATTCGTTGAGTATGTAATATCGTTTACATAAATATTCCATATATAGAGTGTTATAATTAGACTTTATTTTAATTATGAACTTCAATTTTTTATAATTAGGGTTGGCAAAGGGTTGAAGCTTTGTAATCGTGTGGCAATAGGATGCGATCATGAAGGACTGAGGCTGTCAGGGTCGCGATCGTATAAGTCCCTTCTGTGATCACGATGAAGGCCTGGAAGGCCTATATATATGTTTTCTTCTTTATTTTGACAAGTTTTCCCCTATTTTTCTTGCTTTTCTCTATTCGAGACCGTATAACATGCTAATTAAGAGCTTTTTGGGTGTTTTTTAATCTGTGGAATCGTACCTAGGTATTTCTATGATCATTTCTACCAGGTAACTCTTTTTTCTTTATTTTTTAAATTTTTAGGGCTTATATCTTTCGATTCCACTGTTAAATTTAGCTCTATTTTGTACCATACGATGTATGAGTTGTGCTCTATGCATGGGTATAAATATTTTCACTTTCCAAACTGTTAGGGTTTATGAGCCCAATTTTAGCCAGATTTTGATCCCGCTATTTATATAGCAATATGGGTCTTGTTATTCTCATATTTACTCGTGGTTTGCATGTTTTCTAGCCTTGTGTGATTCTGAACTTCATACATGATTTGGTCATTAGGAGCATGATTTTCAAGGACATCACCTGAATCTAGGTAGGTTGCGGTCTACTTTCTTCATATTAGAGATTAGTATAGTATATGTATGGTAATATGCCATTTCGGGCTAGTATGATTATTCGGGTCTTTATATGCTTACTTATCCAGCCTATAGCCTATTTAGATAGCTTGTAAGTATTGCCTTACCCGCATTTCTCACACTGACTCTAGACTATAGTGTTTCTGGGGGAGGAGTAACACCTTTGAGGTGTATTGTTATACACAGACTATGGACCATAGTGAGCTAAGGGAGGGGATTATACTAGTGAACAGAGCTTAGCAGCTATCTCCTGATGTAGGCTGGTGGCTTTAGAGATGATCTAGAAAGGCTGATTATTTGTGTTTTACCATAAGTTGTTATTTGTAATTAGGGCAGGTGTGGACCCTTTTGGGACCACAGGTAGTTGGATGAGGCCTTGTTGGTTGATATTAGTACTATCTAATTACCCCGTACCTAGTTGGGTATGGTACAACTATGTTGGGTCATTAGCTTTCTTTTGTGATGATTTATACCTAGTCGGATTTGGATTTGCTAGATAGGTAGCATCCTTCTATGATATTACTTTGCCTTATCACGATATGAACCTAGAGTACATGGTATTGGATTGAGTGTTGTTAGTTCCATGTGTTCCCCTATATAGGTACGTTCTTGACCCTTAACGGGTGCCCTTTTGGTAGCTGAGGCATCTGGGATACGCTACTCGTTGTTCGGGGCCATGGCTACTCTAGGAGAGATTATAACTTGTGTCTAGGGCTTAGCAGACATATTTTAGGTTCCAGTTAGGATCCTTTGCCCAGTTAGTATGCTGATTGGTTCTGTATTGCGAGCATGCGTTAAACATCTTAAAAAGTAAATGGATTTTTGATATAATAATTATCATAAATTGATTTCTTATATATATTTATACTTTTCATGAATTTTCTCATGAGTATAGAGCTTTTCTCTCACATCATTGAGGCTATTTTATCACTGTTGCCATGTTTTCTTGATACTTCCTACATGGAGACAGATGGATCTTTACTAAGATATGATATACGGGCTGAGCTCGAGTTTTGTACTTTTGGTCCTGATGACTATGATACTAATGACCTTTTACTGGTTTGCATACCGGTATAGGTCCTTCCACTAACCTTCCGACCTGGGGCACCATTCCTGAGGTATGATATGTGGCCAGTGGAGGGGGGAGGTATATGAAGTAGACTGGGTAAGTATACATGGAAGATTATGTGTGTCCCTCTTGATTCCAGGATTATCCCATAGAGGGAACATGACAATACTTATTTATAGGGTATGCAGTTCTAGTCCTTCGTGGGTTCCTCTCAATTTAGGAATATCCCAAAGAGGAAGCATCCCGACATTATTGTACATGGTATGTGGTTCGCGACCTCCGACGGTCCCTGTCGATTCCAGGATTATCCCAGAGAGGGAGCATGCTAATATTTTCTATACATTTCCAGCACCCTTTTGCATTGCATCTCTACGTGTTAACTGCACCCTTCGGGACTTACGAGGGAAGTTCCATTGGGTTAATTATGTGCTTATGTGTTGATTCTAGCTAGGCCCAATTGCTACTCTTTGGTGTCATTTATTACTTCCGCCACTATAGTAACTGTTGAGTTCAGTATTCGCACTCTCTGTAGTTTTCTTTCGCTAGTTTGCTCCTTACTTATATTGGTTATGTTGGAGCTACAATTACTTGTCTTGTTTGGTCATGATCTGTTTGCGACCTGATTCTGAGTTATGCCTTGTTGGTAGCTTTCTTTCATACTTGTTAGCTAATAATACACATGCTGATAGTTGATTCTTCACTACACCTACTACTGTTATTCTAGTTACCTTTTGGTTACACACTATCTGCCTCTGCTTTGTTTTCGAAGGTTGTTCTTTACCTTGCTTATACTTACTTTTGCCCGGTTGGTCTATGATGTCTACTGGTATCCATTGTTTTTGGTTCTCACGCTACACTTCTACATATTTTCCTGATGTAGGTCATGGTGCGAGATATATAGGCGGATGCGATCGTACAGAGTAGCCTGGTGCTGTTAAGGAGATATGGTGAGCAGTTAGCGTTCATACTTCCCAACCATCCTTCTATTTTCTATAATTGTCCCACTTGGAGTCTGGACAGTCATTTTGTAGTTTTTTCCCGTTGTGGATTATATTTTTATACGCTTTTGTATATATATATATAGATGTCCTACAACCACTATACCAGGTTTTTGGGAGATATTGTGGGTTATGTTCTATGTTTTTTGGTTCTATTTCATTTTATCATCTCCTTTTTCTTTTGTTTTGGGATTCTTGGTACTGGCCCTCACTATCGCTCTAGGCTAGAGTTAGGCTTGTCTATAGGTGATATGTGAACATCATCACAACTCGATTTTCGGGTAATGACATGGATATCTATTGTTTTTTTTAGAAGCTATAAAATCACCGTTGAACATTGGGAAAAGGGGAGAACATGTTGGAGGAAGCCACAAAACAAATAAAACAACACAAGACAAACCAAACAACAAAAAACTCTCAACGCTTGGGAGAAAAACATACTCAAGATGGCTATAAAAGGGGTTCTTGTTTTGTATATTTTATTATCTTTTATTTTCTTAGTCATTACTTTTTATTCATATATTTTAATATTCATGTAAGACTATGAGTGGCTCATATACCATCTTCCTAGTGTTGAGTCTACAAACATGATTGAATAATTATTATTATTTTTTTTTGAATTGGTTTTGTTGTCTTTCATGTTGGGTTATTCTTTTGTTCTTGATCGTACTAATTTAGTTCTTTGGAATCATTAAAGTAAACATATATTTTCACTGTAAATTTGGAAGAGGAATCATTGAGATAGAATGTGGAACATAAGCAGTGAGATCATTTTATAAAACATAGTGTAGATTTATGGCTAGGATAGTAATATACCTAATTTGCCTCACTTGATTTTAAAATGGGAGATGCTACTTTGTTTGCATGTTTAATTCTTGATCAGAGGAACATAGAGATATATTTCAATTTTTATAGGTGAGTATAGTCTCGAAATAGCTAAGTTATATAATTAAACCTGTAAATCAACAACAGAGATAACTCAACCGACTAGAAATTCTAGATGTGCATGATTTTGAAGGATGTATTTAACCAAAAATCCTCTTTGGTAATTTTATCACCCCAATTTAATAGGTTAATTTAGTTTTATATTTAGATCATACTTTACAAACAACCTATCTTTATATTTCACCACATAAATAAATAAACAAGAACTAGTTTAGCTTAAAAACGATTAAACAACGAGTCCCTGTGGGTTTTAAAATATAGCTTGCAAAGGTCACTATATTACTTGTTTGACTACAAGCACTTGAGACTGTGTCTAGATTAAATATATTTTTAGCGTTGTTTCCATGGACTTCAGTGGTAATTGTTAATCTAGATTAAACATTTTTCCTTATTTATTTGAGTCATACATAATTGTTTTTGTAAAAAGTTTTCTTTTTGTTCTTATTTTTTTTTTTATTTTTCTATCACTCTTCTTGATATTTCCGACAAGGATAAATGGTGGTTGAGTGATGATCCTTTTTATTTTTGTGGAGGACCCGATATGGATGGTTATTTTCGTGATGTTCAAGAGAGAGGGTTATGAGCACATACTCAATATTTTGAATTGAATAAATGTCAAATGTGTGGTAGTCTTGATAGTTTCTAGCCAGATTGTCCAAGCTATTACTCCCCTTCTGGAACCCCTATTGTGATGAGTCTATTATTTGTAAAGTTGGCAGGGCTAATATAGTTAATGAGGTAGAATATGAGGCTAACTTTGCGGATATGCTAAAGAAAATTACAGAGAAGCAAAAACAATTCGAGGACTAACTAAAAGAACAAAGAAAATCCATAGAGACTCTTGGTTTCAAAATCATAGGGATACAGGCTAGGATGAAATTTTTGTTGATCATCAAGTTACATTCTTATACAATGTTCAAGAGAAACCACTGATAGAAGAAGAGGTTGAGGCAGTATTAGAAAAAGGTTGGAATGAAGCATACATAGTGAGCCATAATTGGCTGTTGGAACAAGCACAACAACTCACATTTCTAGGTGTCTTCTTGATAGTATCACAATTGCAGCCCTACAATTAAATGAGATAATAGATGAGCTCTTTTTTTGATAGAGTAATTTGTCTTAGAAATTTGTGACTTGGAGGCTCAGTTAAATAAAAATATTGAGACATATGATGTCCAATCACCTATAGTTGTGGATATAAGCTAATTGATGAAGGGAGAAAAAGAATTCCAACAATTCAACTACCATTTTCTTCTTAAGGTTGACAATGAGGAGGAGTGTAAATGTGAATATGTAACATATAGTGCAAGTTCAGAATTGAGAAGTATTGAACTTCATTCAAACAACTTTCCTACACTATATTTGGATGATTTCATAATTGTGGAGTTATCTAAACTAGTGAAGGAGTTGGAGGATAAGGTACAAGACCTCTATATTCTAAAATTTACACCAGAAAAGAGCTACAACAACATCCCTCTTCCAAGTTCCAAGCAGTTCTACATGCACCAACCATTTATTGATTCTTCTTCCATCTTCATATCACCACCCTATGAAAGAAATAAAAATAAGGATGCAATGTTAGGGATGAATTTCATATCCTCATGGTGGAAGAAGAATTTAATGGGTCGTTCCATAACGTTAAATCAGGCATTTGTTGATAGTCAACCTAGAGTTTAATGAGTAGTTTTATTTTTATTTTATTTTTTTAGTGTCACCGTTTCATTTGTTATTTATGGTTTTTAGAAGTTGGGAAAGTCTGAGTACCCAGAATCTGAGCTAAGAAGCATGGAAAAATCTAAGTGAGGGGTCCTTCGAGCTCGTGATGAAAGAATTAAAAATTGGCATGCTTCTTGCTAGACTAGAGGCCTCGGGGAATATTTCTATCCTTATTCTTTGATTCATACTTTGGGGGGAAAGCATATTTTTAGGTGTGGATGGGGAATAATTCAATTTATTTATTTAGGGTGAAGTTCTCTATAGGATTCTTTTGTTTTGTTGAAATTTAAGTAAAAAAACACACTTCATCTAACCCTTGGTTTTTCTTTTTGGTTTTTTTTCGTAGGGGTGCCCTTTGAACTAATATCCCTTTCTCTTTTTTAGGAGTAAATTTTAAGTTGTATATCTCTTTTTCTTCTTTAGGAGTAAATATTAAATTTTTAGTCATATCTTAGAGAATTTTAATGATGATAAATGGATGACGAGCGTCTATAGGGAAAACTAGTCATTAATATTAAAAAATAAGACCTTTTCACTGATTACATGCTAGGTGTTCTTGTAGGGATATAATTGACTACATAAGGTAAGTTGAGTTTTAAATTTGATAGTATGTCATCAAATTGAATGACTATTTTTGAGATACCAAGGCTCATTTATTTGACTTTTGTTGTATGATTTTAGCTTAAATTTAAATTTGTGCTATTTCTTGTTTGAGAGTCTTTAACGGTCGTCTTGAATTGAGCATGTGCCAAGTGTGTATGAGATTTTTGATGTATTTAATGTTGCATAATGATGTCTATAACTTGTCATATGTGTTTGCAAAGATAAATAAAGAATGTTGAGTTTAGGAGATAATATAGGCATTTCTTTGATAGCCACGTTTTGTACCTTTTTTATCTATCCATAATGTATAATATTAGTTATCCCCATTGAGTCTTCAGCTTATTCTTTGGTAACCTTATATGAAACTTATTTCTTTTCTTTAAATATATTATGAACTTGATCCAAAACCTTAAGTGCTTTAGATGAAAAACAAAAATTTAAGAGGAGTAAAAATTGAAGAAGAGAAAAAGTGAATTTGAAGCCCCCAAAATAATAGTTGTTGGTGTGTTGAAAAAGTTTATGTGCTGCTGGTAGAGAGTAAAATAAAAAGAGTAAAAGTTCTTTGAATAAAAAATAGTCAAATGCTTTCTACCAAAGAATATATAAGCTAGCTTAAAGATATATGCAAACAAAGAGATTTGTGGAATAGAATAGAGGTGAAAATAGATTGGTTAAAGTTGATCTAAATGAAAAGTGATGTATTAAAATCTTAGGGAGACTAGTCACTGATTTTAGCCAAATAGTTTCTACCTGTCCCTTTGCCTACATTAAAAGTCTTAAAGTCCTACTTGATCTTGAGCTTTGATATCCTTAAAAAGTGGAGTAATATACTAAGGGAAAGGCTATGATTCATCTTATATACCTTGTGAATTATTTTTGAGAGTTAGTGTAATTGTATTCTTATACCCAACTTGTGCTAAATTATATACATGTGAGTGATTGTGGAAAACTCTCTTCTTGTGAGGGTGCATACTTGATGAAGGATAAGTGACATATTTTATTCTTTTATTGAGAAATGTGCATGAGTTTTCTAAGTTTATATTGTCAATTCTTGAGGACAAGAAGTTTTAAAGTAGTATTCATGTGTTTAAAGTTGTAATGTGACATGCTTTATGAGTACTTGCTATCAATGTTAGTCATTGTATTTAAAGCATGAGTATATTTCTTCAATTAGTCTTGTTAGAGTATTCCTAGATTATGATGAGTTTAATGAGTTCTTTTGAATATGAACAAGTCTATAAGTGTGGGGTGGTGATCTTAGGTGTATCTAGACATCTATGTGTCATTATCTACGCCTGTTTATCTTAGTTTTGAGGAATTTTAAGCATGGTTTTGTGTGGTAAATGTGTACATGGAGTGGTATTAGTGTAAATATGTGCTAATTTCATGGTTGTTATGTTTATCTGTTTTAAATTAATTTAAGAGCTAAATTGAGCAAACAAACCTTAGCCGAGATAACTAGTTTTTCCGGGCTATTTTAGAGCTTGTCTCACAAGTTTTGATTAGATTTATGTTATGTAATTTCCTAAATTTTGTTATCACACCTTGTAAGAGAATATGTAATTTTCATTGTAAGTTAAATAGATGAACACATGATCCACATGAAGTGATAAAATAAAGATCAAACTACATGAGTGCAACTGGTGAACACTAGCTGAGCTTGTGCTCGTTTGGTGTTGCATATGGAGATTTTCTTGTATATAAATAATTCTTATCGTTAGGAGTTAAAAACTTCAGTTAAGGAATCCATTGGGTTTTCTTCATGGAGTTGGGAAACAAGGAGCAAGCTTGATGTGAAGCATAGAGTGAAAATCGGGAAGGAATGAGCGGTGGCTCTTCGGGAGGTGCCCTACGCCACTATAAAACAGAAAAATAATTATTTTTCAAGTTTCCTAAAGAAATATTCGAAGTATATAGGCGCTATGGGATTCGTTGGGTGCCACTGTCCACCTGATAGAAGAAATTCCAGATTTTTGCACTACAAAACCAATTAGGAAAAGGGGTTATTTCCTAATTCAATAAGGCTATCATAAAACCCTACTTGTGGAAACTTCGTGGAATTCTTTGTACACAATAAAATTACTCTTAAACTTTTTAAAAAGGGGAGAAAACATACGAGTTAGCCACAATACAAATCAAACAACACAACACAAAACTCTCAATGCTTGGGAGAAAAACATACTCAATGAGGCTACAAAGTGGGTTCTTGTTTTGTGTATTTCAGTGGGTTCTTGTTTTGTATATTTCATTATATTTGTTATTTATGTTTATTTATATCTTATAATATTCACATAATACTATGAGTGGATAATATACCCTCTTCCTAGGGTTGAGGCTACAAAATGAATGCATAATATAGTTTTGAATTTGTTTGGTTGTCTATCATGTTGGGTTGTTTTTGTGTTATTGATTGTACTACTTTAGTACTTTACAACCATTAAAGTAGACCTATATTTTTACTATGAACTTTGAAGAGGAATCACTGAGACAGAGTGTGGAACATAAGGAGTTGGATCGTTCTTTAAAATAAATGAATAGATTGCGACTAGGATAGGATTAACCTAGTTTGTCTCACTTGATTTCAGAACAACAAAATCTACTTTATTTGCATGTTTAACTCTTGATAATGAGAATATACACATTTAGTTATATGTGAATAGATGATTGTAGGCTTGTAATACCTAAGCCATATAATTAACCCCGTAAATCAATAACATATATAGATAACTTAACTAACTAGAAATTGTAGTTGTGCATGATTGTGAAGTATGTCATGACCCTACAATCCTGTTTGATTAGTTTAGTTTTATATTTATATCTTGATTTATAATCAACATATTTTTATATCCCATCTCTTACATAAATAAATAAACCAGTTTAGTCTAGAGAACTGTTAGATGATAAGTCCTTGTGGGTTCAAAACTCCGGCTCACAAGAGTCGTCATATTACTTGTAAGACTACATACACTTGCATGTGCGCTTGGATGCAACAAGAACTGTAAGAAGCTAATGGTAAGGTATAGTTTCTGAAGGAGGGAGTAAATTTGAGAAATGTTTCTAAGATGAAGGTTATTAGTGGTAACACGTAAGGAAAAAAGTAGTCCTATTCGTAGTTCGTGCCTAATGAACTCATGTTTCAAGTTATGTAGCTCTATATTGAACATGACTTATTTCCAAGGCTAATTTCATGTCCCAAACTAAGTTCCTCATGTCTATGTTTGTTTCTTTCAATCATCACTCATGGTTTTGCAATCCCTAGCATTGGTTGTCAAACCCTTATCATTAGAAGGGTTTAACCTATAGTAAGGGATACAGTTCGAGACTATCAAAGAACTTAAATTCATTTTATCTCAAATATGTTACTTCTAGTTTTGACCTTCATTAAAGGTGATGATCTTTTCCTGTAAAAGATTTATAGAAGCTTTTATGCATAAGTTTATCATCTTATAGTCTTATGAACATGTTGTGCAAGTACGCTCAAGTTACAATTCTAACTCATGATAGGAAACACTCTAGCTTATGTTTTAAACTGAAGAATTTTATATATTATTTTACAATGATTCTATTCATATTTCAATTCTATCTCTAGCCATCATTTGGGGACAAATGATCTCAAATGGGAGATATTGTAATATCTAAGCTTTTAAACTATGATTTTAAACCATTGTATGAATATGATTAGACTTGAGTCAAATGATTTCTTGCTTTAGTATAAGTGTCAAAGTATTTCTCCAAGTGTATGAATATTTTTAGGCGTGAATTGAGTTATTAAGGAACCCAAAACACAATATAAAACTCAAAGCTTATTTACCGACTTAGTTTTAATAAAAGCTTAATCATGGATCAACTTCAAAGATCATACATCCAAAATATAAGGAGTTACATGGTCCATAACATATCAAACTAAAGGTCTTCGTCTTCTTTTTAGAAACAAATCATTCTTCAATACAAGGTTAAATTAAAAAGTTATTCCCTTTTTTACCAAACACTATCTGAGCTACTTGGAGAAACACTCGAAGTGAAGGCCGAAGTGAAAATCCATCAACTGGATGATTCTCTATCACAAGGGGTGTCATACTTAAGAAGTAAGCCCTAAAATTGACATTGGTTTGATGGAAGAGAGGATGGTCAGTTGGGGGGCTTGACGGTTTATCAACTTGGAGCATTGGGCGAGTTTTTTTCAACTTTTTGAAAAGAAGTTCAAGGATAGTTTTGTCCTTTCCTTACCCAAGGTTTCTCCCAACTTTTTAAACACCCAAAAGTGTTATTTTTTATAAAATACATGCACCAAATTCCTCTCCCAATCTACCTCTTCCTTCTTCTAAACACACAAGAACTCAAGATAGGATTTTCAAATCCTAAGCCCTAGAAAGTTTTAAGTCCAAGGATCTTCTTCTCCCAAGTGTGTAGGACTTCAACTGGGACACCCTTTTGTCCCAATTACGATTCAACGATCCAAGTTCAATTTTAAATATTTTATCCATGATTCGTTAAATTTATTATGTTTTATACATATTTATGAGATTTTATGGAGACTTCATGCATTGAAGTTCTTAGTAAGATCTTCCTTTTTGCTCCATTTTGGTTTCCTCATATGATTATTATTTATTTGAAGTTGCACTTTTTTGTGGTTCTATCACTTTAATGCTTTCGCTAAAAAATGAGTTTATGAAGTCAAGAACTATGTTTTCCCATGATTTAGAATATTTTCATAATTTTCATCCTTATTTAAGTTTTCGACCACAAAGCATGATTTAACATAAAAATTACATAATTTTATGAAATTTTAGACAAACATGTATGCTTTGATTATTGTTCCATATGTCAGAAAAGCAAGATTTCTAAGCTATACAATTCTACATGAAGTTTCATGACTTATAATTTTAGCATGAATTAATGAAAAGATATGATAAGGAGTTTTATCTCAAAAACAATTGGTAAAAAATATTATCTATGGCTAGATATCAATGATAATGAGTAGTTTTGGCATCTAGATATATCCCATGATATGATATGATATGAAATAATACGAAATGATATGATTTATAAATGATATGAGGCAAGATATGCCAAAAAAAAATTTTAATGAGCTATATATAAGCAATATCTTGTCAGAGTGCAATGAGAGAATAGGGTTATACAACCCGAATTTCAAAACTACACTGCCATTTTAGGTTTTACTTCCTGAAATTATCAACAAATAATAGAAGTATCCTAATAAATATTTGGTATTAACTTTGGTGAGAAATCCATGTAGCTAGCATGATTTACTGTTGGTTAACAGAAACTCCCACCTAAATGAACTAAGTTTGTTGATATTCTATACGATATGAATTTCCTACATGTTAGTTCTTAAATGACTTTAAATATGCATGCCATTGAACTTAGATTTTGTTCTTAAGTTGTACTTGCTTTTTCTCCATTGAATGGTTCCTTATTGTGAAGATATATTCTGATAACTTTTATCACTTCTCATATTTTAAGTTGATTTATATTTAAAATCTCAATACTTAATTCCTACATACTCAGAACCTTCTATGTACAGATTGCACATTTTTTTCCTATATTTTTTTT
>JBDJHY010145255.1:0-13056 GCA_039654485.1 Withania somnifera | reverse complement strand
TACCATCTTAAACTGTAAAATAGTTTAAAAGACAGATATGGCCACTTGAAGTTGATCGTTCTTCCACAGGAAAAGTATGAGTGGTTGAATTTTAGGTTACAAGATTTTAAAACTGTAACTAAATTTAATTCTTCCATGTATAGAACTATATCACACTTAAAGTTATGTGGAGAAAATTGATCGACCATGAAATACTTGAAAATACATTCTCCAAATTCCCTACCTCGAATGTGCTCTGCAGCAGCAATACCAAGAAATGGTCTTTAAACAATATTCTGAATTACTTCACATCTTCTTATTATTAAAGGACACAATGACTTATTAATGAAAAACTATAAAAGTCGGTCCACTAGTGTCATGCCATTTTCTAAAGAATAAGGAAAATCTTCACCAGCATGGAAGAGGTCGTGGCCTCAGTGGTGGTCGAAGAATAAATTACAATCACAATGGTCATCTTGCACCAAATAATAGCTTTCAACGCCAACATTGTAAAAAAAGGATGAAAACATAAAGCGGTGCAACAAAAGAATTAAAAAAATGTATGTCATAGTTGTGGATGAAAAGGCACTAGTCGCGTACCTATTGTACATTGAAGAGTCTGGTTCAACTCTATCAGCATCCCTGGGAAGGGTAGAAAATGTTACTATAATTGCTGGTAATTCAAAATTGATTGAGCGCTCTAAAAAGCTATTATATTTCTTCCTAAGGGGATGAAACTTGTTATACTAGATGCATTATTCTCTTTTAAATCCCTAAGAAATTTATTGAGTTTTAAGGATATCCGCCGAAATAGGTATCATGATGAGACACTAAATGAAATGTATATTGAATATCTTGGCATTACCAAGAGCTATGGGATGATTTAGGAATGGTGGTCAATAGTGCGTATGAGCCTTTACTATGTATGGGTGATTTCAATGTTGTGTTATCTGCAGAGAGCGTCTCGGGCCAGAAATATATTTTGGGGAAATTACCAGCTTTGTCTTCTTTCCTATATTATGAATAAATTAGTACAATTGAAGCACACTTTGTCGTAAACCAAAAGCTTACTGACTTAAATATTTTTGTTCTTTGGCATGTCTGAATGGGCCATCCTAGACCAATAATGATGAGATAAATCCTTGAAAATTTAAATGGGCATCAATTAATGTCATGACCCAAAAATCGAGTTGTGATGGCATCTACATCTCACTTGTAAACAAGCCTGATTCTGTTCCAGGAGGATAGTAGTGATCCCAATTATAAAATCTAAAATAAGAGATGAAAGAGGATAAAAAGAGGAAGGTATGAAAGAGATATGCAATATAAATGCAAAAAGAACTAACTCCCAGAAACTGGTGTCATGGCTGGAGAGCATTTGTGTACAAAAATACAAAATACAAACCCTGATGGGAAAAACTACAAATAAAATGGCTATCCGAGACCCAACTAGGAAATCTCCTACATTAAAAAAAACCGGTCAGAAAGGACGTCAAGTGCTCACCAAATCTCCAGAATACTATCTACTATGCTCGATGACGCTCGTCAAGATAACTCGTACTAATACCTATATCAGGAAAAGATGTAGAAGGTGTAGCATGAGTACCAAAATATTGGGTACCCAGTAGGCATCATAGACCGACCAGGCATCAATAAGCATAAATAAGGTAAATACAAATCAAAATAAGTAAAGTAACGGTATATAATGAACCACCCTGAAGGGCAAGTACAGTAAAACTAGTAAGTGCAAACACAGGGTTATAACCATCCATGTATATAGTATCAACTTACATGGGAAAGGAAACCACTAATAAGGTAGGTCACCCTGACATTAACTCAGGTCCTAACTAAGCTTACAGATAATGTGTACCCGTAGACTCAATGTAACCAATGTAAGTAGGGAATGATAGAGTAGAGATAACATCAGTATCGTAACTACTGATAAGACAGTAATTGTGGGAAAGAAGTAATCAACAACATCAAAGAATGGAGATTTCTCATGTTTCCTCTATGGGATAATTCCAAATTAAGAGGACGATAGAAACATAGATAAATAATGGTATGTTCCCTCTCTGGGATAATTTTGAATCAAGAGGAACCTGCAGAGGACTCAAACAACATACTGTGTATAGAAGAGTCAGAACGTTCCTTATCTGGGATAATTTTGAATCAAGAAGGACCCACAGAGAACCACATACACTAAAACCATAAGTTGACATGCTCCCTCTATAGGATAATCCCAAATCAAGAATGACCCACGGAGGACTCAAACCATATACCACTACTCTCCCGTATACTCTTTCCCCGGGCTAAACATCATGCTCCAAGCATAGCGACCCAGACCAAGAGGTTCTATAAAGGAACTTGAACCAACATGTTGAATCTCGTGCCAAGCCCACTAGTAACATAATCATCCAGGAAGAAATGCCAACACTAGGCTCAAATTGTACATCATATCTTTGGGAAAACCAAAGTATAGCCATATAGGTAAAACCTATAACATAGCAAGATCCCCACTGTCTTCCTGGATATAGTATCCCAAATCATAAAATTCGTAAGAGAATCATCTCAGATGGTGGGGTAAAATAGTGTCGTACCAGTCGTAGGCACAGGAACAAGCAATAGAAGCACATGGAACTGATCCCCCATCAATACCCTGTCCGAACCAACAAATAGATCTCAAGCTCTGGCCCGGAGCATAACCTCTCCTGGGCCCACTGTGATCCTAAACCCCAGCTAGCTGCACCTGAGGTGCCACAAATATACCCACGTATACGAAATTGCCATAGCTTAGCGAAATACCCTATAACCCTAGGCTCGTACCAAATTAGCAAAAATATATCACTATACGAGACTGCTAACTACCCAAACCTAATCATTTCTAGCTAAGTACAATATTATCTCAAAAGGAGGTCATTATCAGCAAAACCATAACTAGCTAAGTATGAGGTCACTAATTAAGGCAGCAGAGTGTCTGAAATATTTGTACCCCACTAACTGTAGCCTAGGTCTACCCAATTCCTAACCGTATACACATCGTTCAAATATAACACACGTAATCAGCCTACCTAGATCATCTCTATAGCCATAAGCCTACATCGAGGGATAACTTCTAAGCTCTAGTCCCTAGTTTAATCCCTCCCAAACCTTACTATGGTCCAGAGGCTGCGTATAAAATATGCGTCAAAGGTATTAGTCCTCCCCCAGCCACACTACAGTCCAGAGTCTGAGTGAAATATACAGGCAGGGAAATACATTCCCAGGGTAAGTGGTAAGCCTGATCTAGCTACATAGTCCAAGGGCTGGAAAAATAGGAATATTGATGCCCGAATTATTGTCCCCGATCTGCAGCCTTACCATAAATATACTATACTAACACCTAATCTGAAAGAAGTAGACTGCAGCCTACCTAGATTTCAGTGATATCCTCAAAACATGTGCCGTAAATATCTAAAATCATTTATGAATCTCAGGGTCACGCAATACTAACAAAATCACAACAAAATTTTCAATACAAGTAAAATAAGACCCACATTGTTATATAAATAATGGGGTCAAAGTCTTAGCTAAAATCGAGTTTGTAAACCCTAACACCATAGAAATGCATAATATTTATATCAACACATAGAGCATAGCTCTTGCGTCTTACAATACAAAATAGAGTTAATTTCAATGCTAGAATCAAATGGTATAACTCTTGAAAGTTTTATATTCAATAGAAAGCAAAATACTAAATGAGAAAATGAGAAATTACCCGTAGAATTAACCGTAGAGGCACAGGAACATATTTCTATGGACCAAAACTATAAAATAATGCTTTAAAAGACTAAATTTAGGCTTAGGGAAGGGGTAAATTTGCTTGAAACTATTGGAAAATAAAGAAAAGGGCACAGGACAGTGTTTTATAGGCACTGTCAGTCGGTGCGCGATCATGCCCACCCAACGCAGTGACGCTGAAGGCGGTCACCACATTCGTGATCCCTAAGCGGGATCGTGCAAAAAGTTTTAGCTGTTCGAGCTCCCTTGGATTGCGCTAACGCCAGGTTGAACATCCTAAAACACACTTCCCCGATCATAAAGTGATATTGGGATCCAAATCCATCAACCCATATATGAAATCTTTACGTGAACAATACTCCTAACTCAATAAAAATGGAAAAAATGGCATATGACATCATATGGACTAAGAAATCCCTAAAAGATCAAAATTTATAATAAAATTACACAACAACAACCGTTGGGACCCAACCTATCAATCCCAGCAAGCCATTACTGACTTGGGGTGGTTGTAAGGATGCTCTAAATAAAAAAAAAGCTGTAAAAAATATGGGAACAATTTTGGGGGTCACTACAACATCCCCTACTACAGAAACTTTCGTCCGCAAAAGTTAAGGAAAAGGAGAAATACCTAAAGAATCAAACAAGTATGGATATTGAGCTCCCATATCTCTTTCCTTCTCTCAAGTAGCCTTCTTGACTGGGTGGTGAGTCCAACAAACCCTCAAAACTAGAATATCTCAAGATCCAAGTCGTCTCACATCCCTGTCGATAATGGTCTCAGGTTTCTCAACATAAGTCAAACGATCATCTAACTGAACAGCCTCAGAATGGAGCACATGGGAAAGATCCAGTAGCTAATGATAGAGTAAGGATACATGGAACACTAGGTAGACGGCGACTACCGCTAGAGGTAGGGACAACTTGTAAGGAACTTTACTGATCTACTCTTGGATCTCATACAACCCAATAAACCTAGGCCAAGATTTCCCCTCTGAACAAACCTCATAATGCCCTTCATGGGTGATACCGCATTGTCTATAGTTTGTCTTGAATAATGCAAACTTATTCAATAGCATCCCGAATCAATTTAGAATCTTGAGGTAAAATCTCTAAGCTACTATACTAACTTATCAGTGACCTGCAACGCCTTCAGTAAAAAGACTCGAATGGTGCCATCTGAATAGTGGAATGGTAGCTACTATTATAAAGAAACTCTCCTAAAGACAAATATTGATCCCAGCTACCCTAAAATAAAAAACATAGATAGGTAGCATATCCTAGAGCACCTGGATCCGTTCAGACTGCCCATCCATCTGCAGGTGGAAAGCTGTGCTCAATGCTACCTTTGTACCCATCTCCCACTGCACTATCCTCCAGAATCATGAGGTAAATTGCATAACTAGATCTTATAATAGATACTAGCACCCCGTGCAAATAGAGAACCTCTCTAACATATAGAGTTGTGAGCCTCTCAGCACCCCAAGAAGATGAAGTCGGCAAAAAGTGTACGGACTTGGTTAATCTATCCATGATGAAAAATATACAGTCATAGCCTATGGAAGTATGAGGGAGCCCTAAAACAAAATTTTTGGTGGTCGTCTCCTATTTCCACTCAAGGATAACGAGTCACTACAACACACCACCTAGTCTATGATGCTCAACCTTCACCTGCTGATAGTTTAAGAATTGAGAAACAAACCTGGTGACATCTGATCTCAGATGATGCCACCAATAATGTTGTCTCAAATCTCTACACATCTTCATGATGCCAGGAGTATGGAATATCTAGTACGATAGGCCTCGCGAAGAAAAATCTGAACCAAATCATCAATCTTTGGAACACAAATACGATTGCCAATCTATGGTACAACATCAGAATCTAGAGACGAACCACTATAATCATTCCTTAGAACCATCTCTCAAATATGAACCAAAGATCTATCCTCGTATGTCACTGTCGAATCTGATTGATTAAAGTAGGTCTAGCCTCAATGTATGCAAGGACTCTGGTCATATATTATATGTCCAATCAAACAAGACGGTTAGCCAAACACTGAATGTCTAATCTAATGGAATTGCTGAAGCAAAAATAAAGGCTAAGTTACCCATACTAAAAACCTTCCAGCTTAGAGAGTCTGCAACTATATTTGCTCTATCGGGATAATACAAGATGTTTATATCATAATACTTTAGGAGCTCGACCCATATCCTCTTCTGGAGATTAAGCTCCTACTGACTCAAAAATATACATAAGACTATGTGGTCAATTAAAATCTCTCAGTGGATCCCGTAAAGATAATGCCTCCAAATCTTGAGCGCAAATACTACTGCCACTAACTGTAGATCATTGGTGGGGTAGTTGCACTTGTGAGTCTTTCATTGACGTGAGGTATATGCAATAAATCTACCACGCTACATCAAAACACAACCGAACCCAATACTAGAGGCATCACAATAAGTAGTACGACTGGCCATTGACCGAAAGTGTCATCACTGGTGCGTAAGGAAGCAATTACTTGAGTCTCAAAAAGCTGGACTCATAATCCTAAGACCACCAAAAAGGAACATCGTTCCAGGTCAATCTAGTCATAGGAGCTTCTATGAAAGAGCAACCCTGTACAAATCGTTTATAATAATCAAGAAACCCAATAAAACTGCGGATCTCAGAAGGAGTAGTGGGTCAATGCCAATCACGAACAACTAAAATCTTAGCTAGATCGACATTGATACCAGATGAAGACACAACATAGCCCAGTAATGCAAGGAAATCTAACCCAAAGGCACACTTTGAGAACTTTGCATACAACTACTAAATCCTCAAAGTTTAGAGCACAACCCTCAAACGGTCCTCATGTTTCTCTCGACTACGAGAGTACACCAGGATGTCATTAATAAATATAATCATAAAAGATTCAAGGTACGATCAAAATACTCTATTCATAAGGTCCATAAATACAGCTGGGGCATTAGTCAGCCCAAATGACATAACCAGAAACTCATAGTGCCCATAATGAGTTTGTAAAATAGTCTTCGGATATCTCCATTCTGAATCCTTAGCTGGTGATAACTCGATAGGAAATCATTTTTCGATAAAACTATTGCACCCTAAAGCTGATCAAATAACTCATTAATCTACGACAAAGCATACCTATTATTGATGGTAACATTGTTCAACTGCATGTATTCAATACACATACGTAGTTCTGTCTTTCTTCTTAGAAAATAATACTTGGGAACCCCTTAGAGAAACACTAGGGCAAATGAAACCTCGGACCACAAAATCCTGTAACTAAACACTGAGCTCTCGGAGCTCTTATTTACCTGGTCTCCCTCCAGAGCATGCTATTGACTTTTCTATAGAGGTTAAGCCAGGCACCAGCTAAATAAGTAGGAAAAACATCAACGAACTCTCTGACCACAGGCACAGACTCAGGGGAACAAGGGTTAACAATCAAATCATGAATATAAGCTAAAATAAGTAATACAACCTCTAGCCAAAAATCTACCGGCCTACATACTGGATACCACTGGCATTAGAGAATGGCTAATTGGGCTCTGCCATACTACCAAAGACACACCGGGCAAGGATAAGGTCACGGTATTGGAAACAATCCAGGACCACAAGATAAAAGGATAACCAATCCATGCCCAGAATCACATCAAAATCAATCATGTCCATAGACACAAGATTGAATCAAGTGATCAATCCTCGTACAGTCATAACACAAGCTCGGTGGACTAGATCCACCATAATAGATTCACCTATGGGAGTAGCTACAGTCACGAATATAGATAAAGGCTCACGTAGAATACCTAAATGGGGAGCAAAATACACGGACACAAAATAATTAGTAGATCCAGGGTCAAATAATACCAAGGCTGGATGGTTTCAAATCAATAACATACCTATAACTTCAACATCTAAAATCTCTACCCGAGCCCTATCAGGTGTCGCATAGAAATGATGGCGCTCAGCGTCCTTCTGACCTCCCACTCTGCCCCCTCTTTGTTCCCTCTGTCCCCTACTAGGATCACCTCGAGTCACTAACTGACCACCTCTAGCCGGTGGAGGTACTGCCTACAGAGGCTCTGCGATCTGAACTGCTGGCTGAATAGCCCGATGCTGTAGAAACTCTCAAGAATAATGACCTATCTCACTACACTCATAGCAACCCCAGCCTCTTCCTCAACCATAACCACTAACTGGGCCACCCAGACACCACGGTTCTGACTCCCAAAAAATGTGCCCCTGACTGACTACTCAAAGTACTACTAGCTGATGGTAGAGAGGCATGGACCAACCTTCTAGGCTATTGCTAGTACTGCTGTTGCGGCTTCAATTGCCGAGACCCTCGTTTATCGTACTAGCTCCTAAAAAATTATGACTCTCTAAAATATCCCTGACGGCGCTGTCCCTTGTCACCTCTCTTTTGGGCCAAGCGATGATGTCTCTCTATATTACGGGTGTGTTCAACCACTTCTAATATCGGGTTAGCCTATGCTAATAATAACTCTACGTCTTCCTGCATATCTGGTCTCAATTTTTCTACAAAGCGATGAATCCTCTCACCATCTGTGGGCATAATAGTAGCCTTATGTCTCAAATATTGTGTAAATCTAGCCTCATACTTTGTAATTATCATCGACCCCTGCTGCAAATTAATAAACTGAGCCCTGAGAGTCTCACAAACACTCCTAGGGACATACTGATCCATGAATGTGTCCATAAACTATCCCATGTCATTGATGCGGACCCTGAGGGTCTGTTATACCTGTATGATCTCCACCAGGCCTGTGCCCGACCCTCTAACTGATATCCAATAAAATTGCCATGTGTATCTCTCTGCATTTTGCAATAAACTCATATGGATCCAGTCTAGAGTCATTAAAAAATATCGTAGGCCCCATATGCATGAAATGATCATACATCTTCCGATCTTCAGAGTTCATGATAGAAACTGCATCCTGAGACTAGCTCGACAACTCAACTGGAGGCACTTCTGGAATAGGCTGTCTGAGAGGAACTATAGTTTCCGCTGGTGCTGGCTGAATAAGAGGAGATGGGGTACCATGTGCCGCTCCCTGGCCCGAAGTCCAACCCTCATCAAGGGGTCTTCTACCAAACGTAGCCATCATAGGCTACCACATGTCTCTAAGTGCCTTATCTAAGGTGGTTGTGTCTGTGGAGGAGGTAGATCTACCGATGTAAGCTCATCTCATGCAACTCTAACCCTGCCCTACTCATGAGCTCTGACTCTACCCCATCCCCTAACCAGAGTTCTCTGTAAAGGCCGGGGAGCATTGCCACCCTCTGATGTCAATCTCGTACGTACCATCTACGAAAGAATGAATCAAGATAAGTGACCAAGAAACCAGTGAATACCTCACACAAAAGAATCAACAAGAATCAACCCTATAAAAGAGCCCTATAGCCTCCCGAAGATAGGATACAGATGTCTATATACCGATCTGTGGGACTCTACTAAACTTCTACTCCTACAACCGGAGACCCTTCTGAACCAATGCTCTTATACCACTTTGTCACAACCCAAAAATTGAGTTATGTTGGCATCTACATCTTACCTGTAGACAAGCCTGATTCTGGCCCAGAGCGGATAGCAGTGAGCCAGTAACAAAATCCAAAAATAAAGACGAATGAGGAGAAAAGGAGGAAGGCATGAAAGAGATCTGCAAACATAAACCCAAAAAATAACTCCCAGAACCTGGTGTCATGGCTTTAGAGCAACTATATACAGGAATACAAAATACTACCCTAAATGGGGAAAACTACAAATGAAATGGCTATCCAAGACCCGACTAGAAATGCTCCAACACTAAAAAGAAACTGGTTAGAAAAAACGCCAAGTGCTCACTAAACCTCGATAAATACCAGCAATTGTGCTCGATCATGCTAGTCAGGATAACTCGTACTAGTACCTACATCAGGAAAATATGTAGAAGTATTGCATGAGTACCAAAACAACGAGTACCCAGTAGACATCATAGGCCGACCGGGCGTCGGTAAGCATAAATAATGTAAATCCAAATCAAAATATATAAAGTAACAATATATAATGAACCACCCCAAAGGGCAAGTACAGTAAAACTAGTGAGTGCAAACATAGGGTAATAACAATCCATATATACAGTATCAACTAACAAGGGAAAGGAAACCACTGACAGGGTAGGTCACCTTGACACTGACTTGAGTCCTAAGTAAACCGTGCTTATAGATAATGTGTACTCGTAGTCTCAACGTAACCAGTGTAAGATAGGGTAAAGATAAAACATCAGTATTGTAACTACTGATATGACAGTAACTGTGGGAAAGAAGTAATCAACAACATCGAAGAATGAGGATTTTGCATATACCCTCTCTAGGATAATCCTAAATCAAGAGGATGATGGAAAGGTAGATAAACGTTGGTAAATTCACTCTCTGGGATAATCCCAAATCAAGAAGAACCCGTGGAGGACTCAAAGAACATACCGTGTATAGAAGAGTCAGAATGTTCCTTCTCTGGGATAATCCTAAACTAAGAAGGACCCACGGAGGACTTGAACCACATACACCAAAACCAAAATTTGACATGCTCCCTCTATAGGATAATCCTAAATAAAGAAGGACCCATAGAGGACTCGAACCATATACCACTACTCCCCCGTATACCCCTCCCCCAGGCTATACATTATGCTCTAAGCATAGAGACCCAGAATGATAGGGCCCACAGAGAAACTTAAACCCGTATGAAGCATCTCGTGCCAAGCCTACTAGTTATATAATCATCCAGGCAAAAATGCCAACACCAGGGCTCAAACCGTACATCATATCTCGGGGAAAACTGGAGTATAGCCATATAGGTAAAACCTATAACATAGAAATATCACCATATCATCATAGATATAATATCTCAAATCGTAGAACTTGTAACAGAATCATCTCAGATAGTGGGGTAAAATTGTGTTGTGTTGTTTGTAGGCGCAGAAACAAGCAGTACAAGCTAGAACCGATCCCCTATCAAAACCCTGTTTTAATCATCAAATGGATCTCAAGCTCTGGACCCGAGCATAACCTCTCTTGGCCCCACTGTAATCCTAAACCCCGGCTAGCCGCACCTGAGGTTTCACAAATGCTCACCGATCCAAATATCCACGTATACAAGAACTTCAAAGCTAAGACAAATACCCTATAGGGCTCGTCGGATTAAGAAATATATATTACCATATCAGGCTGCTAACTACCCAACCTAACTGATTTCGGCTAAGTACAATATTATCTTGAAAGGAGGTCACTATCAGCATAGCAATAATTGTTAAGTACAAGGTCACTAATAAGGCAGCAGAGTGTCCATCACAGTTGTACCCCACTAACGTTGGCCCAGGGGCCACCCAATTCCAAACCTCATAAACATTGTTCAAACAGAACACACATAATCAGCCTACCAAGATTGGTTGTATAGCCACCAGCCTATATCGGGGGATAGCTACTAAGATCTACTCCCTAGTTTAATCCCTTTGCGAATCTCACTAAGGTCCAGAGGTTGTGCATAAAATACGCGTCAAAGGTGTTATTCCTCCCCTAGACATACTATAGTCCAGTGTCGGAGTAAAATACGCAGATAGGGCACTATATCTCCAGGGTAAGTGTCTAAGCCATAATCAAGCTAAATAGGCCAAATGTTGGATAAATAGGCATATCGAGCCTTGAATAATCATTCCATCCCCGATCTGGAGCCTTACCATAAATATACTATACTAAAACCCAATAAGAAAGAAGTAGACTGTATCTTACCTGGATTATGGCGATATTTTTAAAAAGCATGTTGCGAATATCTAGAATCACATATGAGTCGCAGAATAACACAAGATTAACGTATCACAACAAATATGTCAATATGAGTAAAACAAGATCCACATTGCTATATAAATAGCAGGGTCAAAGTCCTGTCTAAAATAAAGTTCGTAAACCCTACTAACACGAAAACACACAATAATTATATCAACACGTAGAGCATAGATCGTACGTCCTATAACACAAAGTACAACTAATTTTTAATAGTAGAATCAAATGATATAAGCCCTGAAATTTTTATATTCAATAAAAAGCAAAATACTAAAAGAGAAAATGAAAAATTACCCCAAAGAATTAACAGTAGAGGCACGGGAACATATTTCTATGAGTCAAAACAATAATATAGTGCTTTAAAAGACTAAATTTAGGCTTGGGAAAGGGGAAATTTTCTTAAAACTATTGGAAAATAAAGAAAATGGCGAATTAGAGTATTTTATAGGCACTAGCGGTTGGCGCCACAATTGCGCCCACCCAGCATGATCTCGCTGAAGGCGATCCTTGGGCAATCACTGCATTTGTGGTCCCTAGGAGAGATTGCTCAGAAGGGCTTAGCGCGATTGTGCTAAAAGCCAGGATTTGAAAATCCCAACACACACTTTCCCGATCATAGAGTGCTATCAGGATCCGACTCAGTCGACCTATATATGAAATCTTTACATGAACAATACTTCGGACTCAACAAAAATAAGGAAAATGGCATCCAGGGTCATATGAACTAAACAAGCCCTAAAAGATCAAAATTTAAAGGAAATTACACCATGATATCCGTTGAGGAACCAACCTATCGATCCCAGCAAGCCTTAACTGACTTGGGGCAATTTCAAGGATGCTCTAAATATAAGAAAGCCGCAAGAAATATGAAATTTTTTTAAAGGGTCATTACAATTAAAGAACCTGAAGATTCTTATGAATGATGAATTGTCATGTGATTCTTACTATCAAGGAAAATTAATTTCTAGGCCATTTCCAATGAAGGTTGACATCAAATCTCCAAACTTTTTGGACCATATACATGGGGATATATGTGGACCCATTCATCCACCTAGTGGATTGTTAGATATTCATGTTCCTAATAGATGCATCTTCAAGATGGTCTCATGTGTTCCTCCTGTTATCTCGCAACTAGGAATTTTTAAAGTTATCAGCACAAATATATATGATTAAGGGTGCAATTCTCATATTATCCTATTAAGGTTGTTCGCCTCCATAATACTAAAAAATTTACATCCCAAACTTTTAATGATTATTGTTTGTCGATTGGGATAAAAGTTGAACATCCTATTTGATGCGAATCGTATGATGAGACACATGAATTCGGATGATAAAAATACAGAAAGTAAAGATATGTGGAAATTTTCAACTAAACAGAGTAATAAGTCAATAATCCCAAGAGAAATAATAAGATGAGAAGGGAAGAACAGAAAGATACCCAAATCCACGAATAT
>JBDJHY010145245.1:0-13056 GCA_039654485.1 Withania somnifera | reverse complement strand
GTGTTGCTGTAGCATTTATGTTTAGTTATCAATAGTTTTTCGGGTGAGATATGATCTTAGTTGGTGGTTTCTGGCCTTTCTACACTTCAAGCGCACTTCCTATTTTCTTTGGTTGATCTGCAATGATGCATTTTACATCATGAGTTCTTGTGATTCAGCACGGCCATGTCTCGGGGCTATGGTAACTTCACATGCACAGTTAGCTAACTAAAACTGGATGTTTTCTTAGCTTAATATCTAATGACAAGGAAATTTTGTTACCTATACTTATACATAAGCCACGACCACCCTGTGGTATGGCGCTATTTTCTAATATAATGGGAAAGAGCTTTTAAATTATCATGAATGATGTATTATAACTTGGAGTGGCACTTTTGTCACTAATGGGGAGGAGTCCGCTGGTATTGGCATTAATGGGGTGGGTATTGGATATGTTTTTGTCCTGTCCTTGACACATGGCGACCATGAACCGGTATTGATTTTTTAGATTTACTTTCCAGCAACCTTATGCATTAATTATCACATGTGTGTGCTCGTCAGGCTTAAGGGGAGAGTCATGTCGGATTTGTTTGCATTGTATGCATTCAGAGGTGGGATGGGGCACCATTGGATTTTATTTATTTACTAGTTTCCTTTTTCTTATCTTTCTTCATTCCTTTATTTTTCCTACATGTTCTATTTATCTAATGAGTTGAGATGGATATCAGGTACGCTTTCATGGGCTCGTGATCTTTGTTAGTTATTTGTAGTTATTTTCCTTATTTTTATTCCTTATCTTCCTGTACTATTTTTTAACCTATTTTATTCTGACCTTTTTTACTTACTCACTATTCTTACTTGTAATTGGTTGAGCCCGGTCGGCTGATGATGCCTACTGGGTGCCTTATGTTGTTGGTACTCATACTACACTTCTATGATATTTCTGTGGTGAAGATAGTAGCACGAGTTATCACAAGAGACAAGATTGTGCTGAGTAGATGTATGGTTTGTTTTTTGAAAATCAAGGTAAGCTCCAGTACTCAGGCTGAGCCTGTTCTCCCACTGTGTTGGGTTTCTACCTTATCGTGCTCAGGGCAGACCATTTTTGTATTTGCCTCCTATTGGAGTAGTTGGGTATATTTTCTTTTGATTACTCTGATGTAGTTAGCTCTATTTTTGTCATAGTCACCAGTCCTGGGAGGTGTTGTATATATTTTTGTTATTGTATATTTCTTTTATCCTTTTCCCTATTGCTTCATTTTCAGTTGGTTAACTGTTATCAGCCCATTGCTTGTCACTCCTAGCCAAGGGATTTGGCATATCTACTAGAGGGTTTAGATGTCATCACGATCCAAATATTGTGTCATGACATTTCTACCGTGATCCTTGATCGTATGTCATGTAAGGGTGTTAACAGACCCTCGAGGCCTTGGGTTTACCTTCTAGGGGATGTGGGATTAGTTGTTTAGCCTCTTTATACCAATTATAATTTCCAGGTTTGGATTGTATATGTATTGCATGTGAGTGGGGTACGAGATAGAGTTTTGTGCCATTTGCGGCCAATGTTTTTTAGTTGGTAGCCTCTGGCCGATTGAGGTGTTTCTTTATAGCACCAAGTACTTGTGGTTATGTTGCTTGTGTGCCTAGAGACGGTAGTATTTGACCTAGTTTGGAAGGTGGGTCCTTGGCCTAGATATGCAAAACTTTGTTGAATTGTGCTTCTTAGGTGGATTTGGGATTTTGTTACTGAGGAGTTTTGGTTGTTTTTTTAGTTTCTTTATATGTTAGGTAGCTTTTTTTTGTGAGCATGCGTCGGTTGCTGGAGTAGAGATGAGACTGTTTTGAGATGTGAAAGTACGTGATGGATTATTAAATCGAGACTTTTCATTAGATGAATGTGTAAGGATTTATACGTATATATATTCTTTTTTAGACCATTAGTAGGTACAAATTTAGTTTCTCATACTATTATTACATTATTTTCAAGTTATCACCTACTACTACTACCACTCACTTTGCTATAAGATAGTTTCTCATTCATGACTTGCTGGGACCAAAAGTTCGATGCCCTGGTTGCTCATTTGCCTATGATCTCATTTTTCCCATTTTGAAGTATAAGTTTAGAAATGATGGAACTCGATAGTGAATTTGTAGAAAATATGCTAGGAACCTAATTTTGATAATTCCATTAGATTCGGAATGTCAACTTGGTCTATGTGGACCTTGAGTTCGAATCCCATGGTTTTTGTTTTGTGTTTGAGCTGTTTTATAGAAATTTAGTTCAGCCAAAGCTCATTTTAGAACATGGGTGGTCTTTTGGTGATCAGAGAATTCTCATAATTCCATCAACTTTGAAATGTTGATTTGGGGCTAGTAAGGTTATTAGTTCGCTTCTCGGGGTGTTCAAGATCACTTTGGATTCAGTTGTGGAAATTTGGAAATCTCCTCATTTGAGTTGGTTTGAGTGTGGGGTGTTTATCGTGAACACATTCTGTTAGGTTTGGAATATCATTTTCATGATGTATGCATATTTGGTTTGCTGAAATCTGTGCTCGTTTCCATTTTGAATCCCTGTTGGGAGTTTTGGAATATTGTAGAAAAACAAAAGGTTGTTGTCATACTGCAGGAACATTTTGTTCTACACAATTGTGTGGCTTTGGTTTACGATCGCGAAGATGGGTGACGTGATCATGTGGTGTTGGTCCTCTTACTCAGTGTGATCGCGGAGCATTTTGACCTGATCGTGTACCTCTACCTAACATTTTCCTTGTGATTGGTTTTCATGCTTAGATAATAGTGATGAGCAAAGCCAAGCCAGGTCGGGATCGCGAGCCTTTTTTTACGTGATCATGATGAATAGCATATGCACCTATATAAACCAGTTTCTAGATTTTTCATTTCATTTTCTCCCATTTTTTTCATTTTTGAGAGCTTTTAGAGCCATTTTAGGGTGCTAGGAGCTGGGGAAGTGGCTAGGGGTTTACATGGGAGGTGGTGGCCGTCGTTGGGCAAGCTTCCTCCAGGTAATTCTTGTCATTTTTGCCCTTTTTAGTGTTTTTATTACTATTTTGATTTCCTTACTTTGCAACCTAATATTCCCCTTTGGTCATTGTCGTTTTGGCCTTATTTTTTGTACCACACACTCCCCGTGCTATGCTCTACACGATGGTACCCTTAGTTTCTAAACTGTGAGCCCATGGATCCATTTTTAGTTCTAGTTCCGACTCAAGTTGCTTTATGAAATATGGGTATTGGTCTTCCTATTTTAACCATTGTATCCTTAATTTTGTAGTTTCAAGATGTGTTGGGTGATTTTTAGAGTTGTTTAGGTTGCACGTGTGACCTGCATGGGCTTTTTGTCGGCATCTAGGTAGGCTAGGTTTCCTTTTACTCTTGACTGGGCCTTGACTAGGTTTCTTGTTGTATGCTAGTTTTTTTCAGCCAGTCGGTGGGCCGAGGTAGTAGTTGAAATGACTTTGGTTCTATTTATTTTCACTTATTTACCTTTTAGGTCCCATGTGGGGGCTCGTTACTAGCTGTAGATTGTGTTTAGTTGATCGGTCTTCCGGTAATGATCGTGTGGCCGTATTCATGATTTGGGGATATTTGGCAGTTACTCAGGCAAGTTGTGTTCTTAGCTTGTTTCTTTTGTCCTTTCTAGACTTTGAGTGTGTTTTCTTATTTTCTTTGATTGACCTATATCATGCATTATACGTCATGGAATTGGGTAGTTGACCACGAGCATGGCCGGGTCTGTGTTAGCTTTATTCGTAAGATAAGTAATTAAAATCCAAAGTATTTTTGGTTAATGACTAATAGAACAAGATTGTCTTGTACTTATATATATGCCACGACTACCCTTTGGTATGATGCTATTTTTTTTATAAAAATAGGAAAACAGAGTTTTCAACTATCACTAACGGGGTATATGTGGTTATTGAAATTGGCACTTTTGGGCGGAGTCCCTTAATATTGGCACTTGTAAGGCAGAGTCCCTTGGTTTGGATGTGTTCTAGTCCTGGCATTATTGCGCATAATGATAGATTGTTATTGAGGTGGAGCAACCTCTGAAATGCAGATCCTTTTGTTTTTATTAGGGTGGAGCGACCTCCGGAGCACAGGCCTTTTTTGTTGTTATTCAGGTGGATCGACCTCTAGGGTGCAGACACTTTTTTTGGTAAGTGTAGCAACCTCCAGGGTGTTGACCCTTTAGATATAACTTCTCACATTTACTTTCTAGCAACCCCATGCATTCATTCTTATGTGTTTGTGTTCGCTGGGATTAAGTCGCAAGTCATGGAGAGTTTGTTTGTGTTGCATGTATCCATTGGTGGGATGGTGAACCTTTGGATTTTATCTATTTAGTTCTTTTCTTTCTACTTATATTCCTATTTACCCTGATTCTTATCTATTTTACATATCGGTTGAACTGAGTTGGATACGAGGTATGCTTTCGTGGGCTGGTGCCTTGTGTTAGTTGTTCTTAGGTGATTTTCCATATTGTTATGTTTTATCTTCCTGTACTATTTCTACTTGTTTTTCTTCTGACTTGATTTACTTACTCATTCTTCTTACTTGTATTTGATATAAGCTCGATGGGCCAATGATGCCTATAGGGTACCTACTTTGTACTCATGCTACACTTATGTACCATTTTCGTGGTGTAGATACTATCACAGAACTTTTCAGGAGACATGATCGTGATGAATAAAGGAACAGGTGATTCTGGAGATCAAGGTAAACTCCAGCATTCGGTCTATGCCTATTCTCAGGCCATGTTGGGTTATCTACCTTATCTTGTTTAGGGCAGACCAGTATTGTATTTACCTCCTGTTGGGGCAATTGTGTATATTATCTTTTGGATACTCTAATGCAGATAGATCCATTTTGTCACAGTCCCAGTCCTGGGAGTTGTTTACTATTTTAATATTGTACATATTTCTTTGATTCTACCTTGTATAGTTGTATTTCATACTGGTTATTTGTGATTGGCCCATTGCTTGTCACTCTGGGCTGAGGGTTTAGGGATTTTCTATATAAGGACGGTAGACGCCATCACAATCTGAGATTTTAATCATGACAGAGTGGTATCAAAGCTTAGGTTTCCTAGTTTCTATGAAAATGGAGCAATCATCGATAGGGTCTTGCAGATCGGTATGGAGATGTTCGTGGCCTATCTTAGGGAGGCTACAGGGTGCTATAAGAATGGTTACTTGTGATAGTTTTTTGAAAGTCTCTATTTGACTTTGCTCTTTTCACAGATAGTGTGCACTCGAGGTTCTTCGATTGATAAAGATCCTTTTTCAAATACTCATGAGACCCCACCCAGGGTAGAGATGGAATGACAGCGGGTACTCAGTCGGTTGGTACCACTTCAAAATACTTTCCTCAAACTACAGTTAATGTTGATCTACCTCTAGTTCAGTCGGATACAATAGTGCCTCAGCAGCAATTTATACCACCCTAGATAGGTGTAATACGACATCTTCTGTGGTAGATGCTGATGATGTTTGGTGGTGTACCATCAGATGTTCCACAGAGTTCAACTCAGGGGGCATCACAGGGTGCTTAGTTTCCCTAGCTTCCTCACGTTACATATTTTCCACCAACTCCTCCAGTTGCACCACATCTTATTTTGGCATCAGTATTTCCACAACAGACCAATGCTAGACCCGTACCATCACATGAGGTAAGGAAGATTCTTGATCACTTCTCCGTATAGCGCTAGCTAGGTTTTCAAGGGCAGCATGATATGACCCCCATGAGTTCATTGCCTTATGTGAGGAGCATTTGAGGACCTTAGAATTTTTGGATACTCATGGGGTTGATTTTACTTCATATCTTCCATATGGTGCCGCTACCCAGTGGTGGTATGTGTACTAAGACTGCAGGCCACCAAGGTTAGCCCACTAACTTGGGGACATTTTAGGAAGGCCTTCGTGGCCCATTTTGTGTCGAGGAGCACTTGTGAGGCATTTTGAGCCTAGTTTGTAGGGTTGCATCAAGGGTCTATGATGGTTTCAGAGTATGAGGCCCATTTTCTTAATTTATCTAGGTACATCGGGGATCTGTTACCTACAGAGAAGAAACGGATTTGCCACTTTTCTTGTAGGTTGATATTGAACCTACAAAGTTAGGTCGAGTGGTTTCTAGTTTTACAAAAGTCATTTTTGGATGTGGGTTTGGCCCGCCAAGCCCAAGGGAATCAAGGCACTCTTTCGAGATCCATATCTGATAGCTGTGATTTTATCAGGGTAAGTCAGACTAACCAGCGGTATTAGGACTCACTTGAGGCCTCAAGCAGTGGTTTGAGTAGTTAGCTAGCCAAGCGCTCTATTTCAGGTTACTAAAGGCATACTGAGCGATCCAGTCACCAGGATCGAGTTGAGGGCAGGCGAGTTGAGGGCAGGTGTTTTGAGTTTGGACAGGTAGGCCACTAAGATAGAGACTGCCCCAGGTCTTCCGGGGATCGTTCTATAGGGGTTTTTTATGATTTTGGGGATCTAGGCCATTTCTCCAGGAATTTCCCACGGCGTAAGGCCTCTCGGGCACAACTTCCAACACAACCACTTTAACTAGCACCACCAATCAGAGGTGGCCAGGGAGCTAGGGGTATGGGAAGAGACATAAAGTTGGGGACCGCAAGGGTGGGACCCATCAATAGTTGTTTGTGCTATGAGATGGGGCTAAAGTGGGAGCCTCAGAGGGGGATGATGATGTTCATGGTATGTGCTTTAGGTGTAGGTTTTTGTTTTGATTCATTCTGACTTATGTTTTTTCTTTATTTCTTGTCTTTCTCTGTTTTATGCCCCATGAGCTTTTATCTGGGGTTTAGTATTGGTGTGCCTGTGGGTCGGATCCTAGTGGTGGATAGACTATTGGGTTGTGTTCATTTTCAATGTGAGGTCATGAAATGTGGGCCCCTATGGGGGAGTCCTATAGGTGTTTGGCCAGGTTTTGCTTTTCTATGTAGGAGGCCAGTTCCTTGGTTTTATGTGATTCTGAGTCATTCTCGATTACTATTTCCTTAGCGGTGCCCAGTATATCCCTCATGGGGGATGGTGGGACCTTTTAGGCACTCTTTTGTTTGGGTCTTGTTTCGCTAGTAGGCCTTGAGGTTAGGTTCCCCTGAGGCATCCTTTAGCCCCTATGTTTCTATTTCTTTGTTATTTTTCTTTCCTTTAGTGTCATTTTTCGCCATTTGTAGTTGGGAGTTCGAGTGTGGAAGGGTGTTGTGGTTCAGGAGGGTAGTTGCTTTTTATTTAGTGGTGGATCGCGTTGGTGAATTCTTTCTTTAGGGATTTGCTTAGATTTTTTGTTTCTAGCCATTTTTGTAGCCTGTTAGCGTGTTTTGCATCGACCACTGGTGGTGCTTTGGTTCTGAGGGTGTGTTTGAGTGAGGTTGGTCTTTTTCAGGGTGTTTTGGCCTGAGATTTTAGCTAGCAGCCTAGTCGAAAGGTTCCATGTTAGCTGGGGCTCAGGGGAGTTCTAGTGGAAAAGGTCTCCAGGACGTGCATTGTCTATTGGTTGCATTGGCTAAGGTCTAGAAAGGCTTATACAAGATCAATACTCCCTAACCAGTTTGAGTCTTCAGGTACAAAAGTCATGTTTATTGGTAGATGTTATAATGACCTATTTGGTTATTTTCTTTCGTCCTTCCTTTCAATGTTTAGATTCATTTGATAGTTTCCCAAAGTCATTTATAAGTTGCTGGGACCGAAATTTCGGTGCCCTGGTAGCTCTTTGCCTATTATCTCAATTGCCCTATTTTGAAGTTTCAGTTTTGAAATAGTGGAACCCGAAAATAAATATGAAGTTAACGTACTCAGAATCCAATTCCAACAGTTTCATTAGCTTAGAATACCAACTTTGGTCTAGGTGGACCTTGAGTTTGTGTCCCAAGGTTTTGGTTTTGAGTTTGAGCTGTTTTGTAGAAATTTAGTTCAAAAAAAGTTCATTTTTGAGAATAGGTGGTCTTTTGTTGAGCGGAGCATCAGATCAGAATTTCGACAATTCCATTAGTTGTAGAATGTTGATTTTTGTCTAGTAGGGTTGTTAGTTTGATTATCGGGGTTTCCGGGATCGTTTTTGATTCAGTTGTGGAAGTTTGGAAATCTTTGGTGTTTGGATTCGGTCGTCCGATTGTCTTGTGGAATGTTGATTTTGAGCTAGTGGGTCCCACAACCCAATAAATAAAACTAGAATACTGAGAGGTACGAATCATTTCAAGGAACATGTTGTTCAAATTTGAGTTAAAACGGACCTCAAATAGGTCTCCAAACAACCATGGAAATTTTTCTAAAAGATATAAATATTTCATGAATTAACAATGCCGAATAATGCACAAAATTCCCACTGAGTGCAAACAGAAGAAACGTACAAAAATCTGCTTGATGCCCCATCCCACCGGTAGGCACAAACAGCACAACAAACTCACTATGATTCCCCCTTTTATCCCGGCAAGTACAAAAAACTCGAGTAGAATGAATGTACATAGGTGCTGAAAAGTAAATCATAATGTAACCATCTCGTACTAGGAGGTCGCGCCTCAGTACCAACAGTGAGATCCGCACCTCATAGGTCCTGCCTCCTCAGCAAATTAATAGTATGGTCCCCACTTAGGAGTTTTGCACCTTAATATTAGTAATACGGTCCACATCTCTGAGTTCTATGCCTCAATATCAAAAGTGGGGTTCACTATATGGAGGTACGCACCTTCTAATAAATTGGAGGGTCCATGCCCTAGGAGATGGCTCCTAAATATCAAAAATATGGACCCTACCCAGGAGGTCTGCGCCTCAATATCAACAGCGGGGTCCACACCTCCTAATCAACAGCAGGGTCCACACCCTAGGAGGCCCCGCCTGAATATCAATAGTGTCCACGATATTCTGTGAAAGTCAAAGCTTTATTCTGGTTATATTCTGAAAATAACACTATGCCACTAGGTGGTCATGGCATAAGTATATGTATTAGTAAGAAAATCCCTTTATAGTTACAATACAATAAAACCTTCTACTTTTAATCAAGTCTATTAATATGTTTTTACCATTACCTCGGGTCGTGCCTGTGCTTAATTTACCAATGCTCAATATCTAAAATGCATGATCAGGAAAAAGAATAATAATAAAGGAGAAAACTACATACTAAGATCACCCAAAGGCCACCAGCTAAGAACTCAACTCACTTATCAGTCATATAATGGCTTGAGACAGCCAAATATAGTCCAAGGTCTTCTGCAGCAAGGCCAGGACAATCACATATGGACCAATACCCTCTACATCCCTCCACAAGACCCCTAAAAGCAAGTAAATATGAGATAAATTATTAAAATAGGGCTTCCAACCTAACATCCATCTTATATGACTAGACACACCACACAAATATTTTACAATCACCTATCTAAAGAAAAGTAAACTTAACCTACCTGAGTGCCGGCAAGAATCCTCAAAGAGTGCACAACACTGGCCTGAAACTCCAAACACACCCCAAATCACCTGAAACTATCAAATCACACATCTAGGGATCAAAACATGAATAATGAAACCCATATTTTCAAATGTAATCCAGGCTAACAGGATTAATAATGGGCTTGTGGGCTCCGTAGATCAGAAAACTAAATTTAAAATACCATCACAAAAGCCTCAGCTCAAGGAATGTATGGTTCAAAATAAGTGCAATTGGACCAACGGAAAGTCTTCAGTTGGACAAAAAAAGCTTATGGAAAAAGTGCAAAACATTATATCACTAAAATAGAGAAAGAGGAAGAAACTTACCTTAAAATGCAATACAACGAACACCCATGCGATCCCCAAACATGCACTATCAATCCCCTGCAAATCCCCAAGAATTTTTCACCCAAACTGATCAGGAATTGAGAGAGGAAACTAAGAATTTAAGTTGGTGTTCATCTCCGAACTGATGGACTAATATTATAGGCATTGGACATATTCATCACGATTGCGCCCAAGTGTCTTGTGATGGAAACCTTCTAAGTACCAACTCATCACGATCGTGATGAACCATTTCCTAGAAGCATGAGATCCTGCTAAAAAAACCAACTCTATGCGATCGCATCCCAAATCCATACAATCACGATTAAGGTAATGTGCTTGCAACTTGACAGCAACACACCTATTTTTCTGCAATTCCAAAAGCACCCAACAAGGGCTCAAAATGGAATCGAGCATGGATTTTATAATATCAAGTATGACCACAACATGGAAATAGCATATTGGACCTAAAGGAATTGACTGAATAACCTTCGAAGGTCATTTGAGCGAACAGAGCCCCCAAACCAAAATCAACCAAAAGTGAAAAATTTTTAACTTTCCACCAAAGCATCAAAAATAAGCCCGGATAACTCTGAAAGTGAAATAATGACTCAAACTGACCAAAATAATTATTTTGGAGCTAACAAAAACGTCTAAATTCCAATTTGATACTTCGATCACCAAAATCCAACCCAAGCTCCAAAATAAACTTCGGTTGAACTAAATTCCCATAAAATATCTCAAACTCAAGAAAACCCAGGACACAAACTTAAGATCCAATTAGACCAAAGTCAGAATTCCAGAGCTAACGAAACCGTCAAAATTTTATTTCAAGCGTGTTTACTAAGTATTCACTCTCAAGTTCCACTATTTCAAGTTTAAGCCTTCAAATAAGGAAACTGAGATAACATGCTATAGAACTTTCATCAAACTAAACCAACGGTCTAAACAAGTCATAAATGACTTGGGACAACTAACAAAAATCTCTAAACATTGAATAACCTAAAAGGAAAGTAAATGACCAAATAGGTCATTACAGGTTATCTTAGGGTCATTCTTGGTTCTAAGCACCATGTATTACCTAGGGTAGACTCAGGTCATGATAAATCTTCTTAATATTTTACCTAATTCACAAACCCATACCTAGAATTTATTTCAAGACAATAGCTAACTCTATACTCATCACGCGATAGATACTTCACTGTCATGTCATCTTACTCTATATCACAAACACCCATTTAAGATATATGAAGCCATTATATTTTATAACATACAAGGGTAGATTTATTCTTATTTATGTCTTAACTCATTATCATCACACGTTTTGTTAGCTCTTTAGTACCTCAAGGATCATCCTCAATTCAAGCATAGTATCTATTACAACCATAGATGGCCATTCAACTTCTTATATAATACCTAGACTTACGACTATTAGTCATTGAGAGTCTACAAAATTAAATCCTATAACCACATTCTCCTCCACAATATCACTATACTCATCTAATCATCATACTTTATTGTCCAAGTAGTTTCATAACCCTACATTCATCAGCGAGCATACTTAACAAACAAAGAAAGCAAGGCTAACTCCACCAAATTCTAACAACATGATCCTCTTATCCATACTCTACACTTGATTTTCAATAAAATCAATAATCTTTGCTCATAACCTCTCCTTTACTCCAAACATACTCTATATCATCTTAACTTACAAATATTTCTCCACACCCGTTGTGAACTCTTTATAAACGTATTACATATTAGTCAATACTCAATTGCACATGTTCTTAAAACATTGGTTACTTAAGAGATATAGTATTCAGCCACCTCCTTCAATCAATTACTATCTTTTTCTTCACTACCTATGACAAAACAATATCATCATAGACACCATCATCAAAATACATAAAATAATTTAATCAGCTAAACACTCTTCTAACTTTTATACAATTAGAAAACATTGTGAAAAACTTAAATGATTTTTAAATGCAACTTTCCTCTTCACATTAATCTAAGAGCACAAAAACATTTAAAACCCCAAACTAATCCAAGTCCTTTAATAATTTCTCTATGTTTCTATTTGAACTTATTTATAATAAAATATAAAAAATATACATGTAACAATTAATCAACTTCACCATAATAATAACTCACATAGTTTCACCTTGATTACACGTGAAAGAAATCAGTCACTTACCATAATCCAAAAAATCATAACAATTAGGAATCCAAACCCATCACCAAACCAAACATTAGATAAAAAAAATATGTCCATTAGCTTCATATTTCTTATCAGTATATTACGCCCTTTCTTGTATTATTAGTATATTATTGTCTTGAGTTGAAAATATTCCATAAATAGCCTACCTTACTCTAAGGTAGCGGTATGGAATGGGTATATTCTACCCTCCTACAATGATCCTCATAGTAAGTTAGGTGTGTTTTGCAATATCTTGTGCTCTAGAGCTTTCCAAGAGTTTTTCCAAGTCCTTCGTGACCCACTAGGACCAGTATTCCGGATATCGATGGTTTGGTTGAGAGTTTTAATTCGAATTCCCTGTTTTATAGCTTGAACTTAGGTATTCATTGACTTTAGTAAACATTCCTTCAAAACACACATGGAATCGAATTTCGATGGTTGATTAGCTCCAGAATGTTTACTTTGGTTTAGAGGACATTTATTTCGTGTTCTAGGATTTTCATTTTGAGTTTGAGATGTTTTATGGAAATTCAGTTCAATTTGAGTTGAAAATTGGATAGGAGTTAATGCACGGTGATCAAAGTGTTGGAATAGGGTTCTAAGCCTTCTATCAGCTCTAAAATGGTGATTTTAGGCTAGTATGGGTGTTGGTGCACTTCCTCGGGTGCTCAGTGTAGTTTTGAGTTCATAGGTTGCTTAGTGTGAGGTTGGCTTTATTAGATCCAGGGGTCCTTTTCTCTTAAAGAAATATTGGTTGATTGTTCCAATAATTTTGTTGAGTCCAGAGTATGTTTTTTCACTCAAAATGCATATTCGGTTTGCCAAAATTGGACTCTTTTCATTTTTGAGACCTTGTTAAAGTTTTGGAAAATTTTTGATTTTCTTGTGCTATTGCAGACCAAATTCTCGGTACCTTTACAAAAAATTTGTGATCAATACATCGTTCTAGGCTTGTTTAATCCGTAGATGCCGATAAATCGGTCTTTTTGATCGATAAATTGGTCATCTGTCAAGGTGTCCAAAATATTGGAGGGTTCTAATTTATTGACACCTTTGTTTGATGAATTAGAACCTGCAACGTATATCTAGATTTAGGTGTTGCTG
>JBDJHY010145227.1:0-13056 GCA_039654485.1 Withania somnifera | reverse complement strand
TCTTTATCTCCCCCCTTTTTGTTTCTTTGGGTGCTTGCGACCGGCCCATCGCTACTTGCTCTGAGCCAGGATTAAGCTTGTCTGTAGGTGAGATATGGAAGCCATCACAACTCGATTTTCAAGTCGTGACAGTGTACCTCCATAGTTGTATTATTTTATTTTCTCTTGTTAGTTAAGCAGGGATTTAGGTACGTCTCTATTCCTTTTTTCCTTAATCTTCAATACTTGTTACCTAGTTTAGATTACTTACTTTCCTATATCCTTTTTAGCTAGTTCTTCTTGTTTTTCTCTACTCATTTGATTTTTGTGATCTTTCTTTCACTATCAGTCTATTTATTGCTTTATTTCTTATATGTCCCTAGTCTGCCTATGATGCCAACTGGGTATCTGATTGCTTCAGATTTTTGGTACTGATACTACACTTCGACATCTTTCTGGTGCAGATCCTAGTATGAGCCCTCGTCGCTAATTTGTGGGTTCAATCTTAGTTACTGATTCAGAGGTAGAGCACGGCTCCTGGCATACGAGTCTATTTTACCTTTATTATCTTTATTTTCTTATAGTTGTACTTTTGAGATAGACTATGCATGTTGAACTTCTGATATTTTTATTTGTATTTAGCAGCTGTTCTAGATATCAGGTATTGTGATTTCTTTTATTTTACTTGATTTATGTAGTATCCTTAACTTATATATGTGTACTATCTACCATTTTAATCTTCAACTTCGTTTATTTATTTGTCAGGTGGTTTGCTTACGGTGGATTACCCTCATGGACTGAGAAATCAGGTTATGGCAGATCTAAATATAGCATAAACTTAACAGTATATGATGTACTTACTATATTATATATACTTGAACATGTGTGTTTTCTATAATCGACTATTGAAAATATATCACCATGGACTTAAATGGATAAAAGATAAAAAAATATAAAAAAATTTAATTAGCAATGATTTGGATAAGTTATGCACGCCATGTATTTGTACACAAAAATTGGATTCATGATCTAATAGGTTATAAAGAGGAGAAAAAGTTGTGGGAACTACATCATCAAAACAAACTTGATGTTTGAGAAATATTACATGCTCTAAATTACTTTTGTCCTAAGACCATTGTTCTTCCTCATACCCATTTTGATCATGTCTCCAACTAATTTGTACTCACACATGATGTGCATAACTCATTTTAGAATGCTTAGATGTTGTTAGTTTCCTATATTTTATTTTGCATTTTTTATCCATAGAGTTCCATGGCTGTATATTCACATAGTTGATTGTTGATTACTGACATGTTTTAGTAAATATTATTCACATTATCGATTATAGACGTAGTGATATATTATAATGCTTGACTTTTATCTAGTTTACAGTAAAATGTCTATATATTTTTATTAGTCAATAATAGAATGACTAAACAATGGATAATATACAAGGGTAAATTAATCAATTTTTTAGCCATAGATAAGTGTTTTTCTATATATTCTAATGGACAGTTATAGACGGCCCAAAAGGTGGATGATGTATAAGGATCGTGTCCGTAATATATGAACTGGTTTAGTATATATTAATCAACATTGGAGATTGAATTTATCCATTAAATTTATGTAATGCAGTCCTTTTAAGCTCTACAAGGTGAAGGTCTATAATATGTCATTATAATCGATTGCATACCATTATAACTTATGGTAATTTATGAAGTCGATAGATTACAAATTATTTATATGATTGTCATGAACTGATATCTCATATCATGAGGGAACCTATGACCCATCGTAGGTAATCCACTCATTCAATATGAAAATGCAAAAATAAAGAGTATAAGTGAAAGATATATAAATAAAACGAAAAAAAAATCCCAAAACTCGATATCCTATACATAGAGCCACTAATAAAAAATTATCAAAGAAGTACAATAATCGAAAAGAGATAAATACATCTATCTAAGAAATATAAATGACAAAAAGTAAAGGTGGGAGGAGGGAAAAGAAGGCTCTAGTCGCCAAGAACCATCTTCTACCTCAGTAAATCCAAATTAGCACAAACCCTAACTCAATGTCGCTGGCTTATACTAGGATTTGGACCAAAAAATGAAAAAGTGTAGTATAAGTACCATAAAACCGAAGAAATCGGGTATCCAATTGACATCATAGGTTGACTGGGGGCATAAGAAAATAAAAGCAGTAAATAGATAGATAATTAAAGAAAGGTCACATAAATAAAAGAAGTAGAGCAATCACATGAAATAACTAGCTAAACATTATACAGGCAAATAGGAAATCCTATGAATCAAGTAAACAAGTATTGAAGATTCTGGAAAAAGAGAATAGGAATGCACATGAATCCATGCTCAACTAATAAGAGATAGTAATAGAAAATAGATATGGTGGTATATTGGTAACCTCAATAAGAAGGGATAGAAGGAAGGAACATCCACAATTAGGTCATTAAATAATAAACAACATGAAGGAAAATACAAATAATATAATTAACAGATAAACATGAAGTTAAACAACGACATAAGTAAGCTAAGAGCCCAAGAAATGCTGATATACCAGAGGGATTCATACAAGCAAAAGAAAATTCCTTGGACACCCATACAACCGGAGAGTACAACCAGAAAACAAAAAAATAAGGATAAAAGTATTCAAAATTATATGACATGGCGCTAGTAAAATCCCGTATGCTCCTCTTACGAACCTGCAAGATCGGCAGGCAGGACCAATAGAAGGCTGTAATTCGTATACCTCTACTCCCCTGTATATCCCTCCTCTAATTGCTCGTAAGCCTGGATTAACAAGGTACATGGAGGCTGCAACCACATACAAGTCATAATCACATACTATACTCGGACCTTAGTTGGGTCTATATTGATAATCCCAAGTATCAATAACCATGCTCAGCCGTAGCCAGGTCTAAAATCGATATAAAACTCAAATGTATCATTTTGCATCGCAACTGAGTCTACTATCAATAAAAAAATAGTGGAAAAGTCCAACTTTAACCTTTTCTCATAATAAATTGGTGGAAAATCATTAATTTCTATTCATTTTAATCTTATAATAATGACAATGTCCCACAAGGCTATGCAAGATTTCAAAATCAATTGTATTGAAATCTTGGCCATAAAACAGTAGAAAGTTATACATAAAATTATTTTTCATCATGATAATGTACACAATCACAACCAATAATTACAATCACTCCTCCCGGCTCTATATAGGCTCGATATCACTACAATAAATTAGGAACTAGCTAGTCAATTTTTGGGACTTAGGGATATTTCCAATAATCCCACTGTCTATGTTTCAGAGTTAATAAAGACTACACAGGGTCATAGGATAAACTCTAATCATAATACAATATCAAAATGAAAGCAAGAATTGACTAAGGGAAGCGGATAGGTTCAGGGGTGACAATCCTAAAAACCCAAACTAAGGATAGCTAAATACTACCCTTATTTCAAATATAAATCCAATCTAAGATTGGTAAACCATGGCTACCTGACGTCCGTAGAGCATCCTCGCAAGTACCAAGAAAATAGCTAAATCATCTCAAACAACTCTAAAAAATGCTCTAACGAATTTGAATAATCATTAAACTAGAAAAATAATAATTTACATATTAAAGGGAATCAAACAATACCCATAAAGATATGATTATATCGGGTTCAAAATTTGAGTCAAAACGAGCCTACAAGCCTGGTAACTAAAAACTCCAAAGAAAAGTTACCAAGGTATTTCTCTCATTAACAGGAATTTTTACCCAATATTTGGAGCAAAATGAGCTAAGAACAAGATAAATATCAATAAATAAAGTGAAGAATGAAGTTGATGAAATTTGGGAAACTAGGGATGAATTTCAGTGAAGTTAGAGTGAAACTTACCAATAATTGGTGAAACATAATTCCCAATGTTACCTAAGGTCCCATTCAAAACACTAAGGTTTAACAATAGAGTAATTTGAGTTTGGATGTGAAAAAATAAAGAAAATGGATGAAATTTTGGGTTTTCAGCTATTTATAGTTGTCACCAAGTATACATTGAGATAGTATCACCTCTGGTCACGATTGTAGTAAGGGAATTAGGTTGACCTTCACAATCGCGGACCTGGTCCGTAATATGAAGAGGAGTTGAAAAAGGTGTCGCGATTGCATGGCTTATTCTCATGATTTCATATAATAAATGAACTACTCATTGCGATCTCATGGGCCTCAGTTGCGATTACGATGAAGGTCTAGATGTACCAGAAATTACTGGCAACAACCAACCAAGGGAATAAATTCCAAATGATTACTTGAAATATGATAACACCCAAACTACACTTCCTTTTGAAGCATATGTGGTTGGCTGTCAGATATAGAACCCAACTAGGTTGGGTTGATTCCATAGAGAATAGGGTGTCAGATATATGCCCAACAATAAAAGCTAATAGTTAGTGCTTGTTTTTAGTGATAAGCAGAAAGTAAAGGGGGGATTTATTTTATTGAAATATTTGTTGTGATTGTTAATGACTGTCGATTTATTCAACTGTATTGTTAACCTAGGTTCATGTTGTCCTGGGTTCAACCAACCTTCAGATTGTAATCTTTACACAGTTGCATAATCCTTCTTAAACATAGAGTTAGGTACTAAAATAATGTTGTTTACTTAAGTATTTTCCAACCTTTGATCCTAAGTAAATCTCTTTTACACTGGGTTAGGGCTCTGAGTGAGTGCATTGTATTTGTCAAGATAAATCAAGAAGATTACTCTTGTTATAACAACAACCATTAGACAAGGGTTAACACCTCGAATTTCATAGCAGAATCTCAACTCCTAGTTTTATCCACAGGGTTAGTGCTAGTTAAATCTAGGCGTGTTGTAGTGTTTGTAACCACTAAAAGTCAGTTATTATGTAGAAAGTATGTTCATACATTTGAATAGATGCAACAACATATGTAGATTACAACCCTAATTGAGTTTAACCCATGGATCCCAAAACCCTAGGGTTGGGGTTTATCCCACAATTAATATCATATTATAATAGAAAAACCGTAATGCAATGAGTAACATACTGCAAAAGTAAACATTCAATTGATTGTAGAATAATGATCAAAAGAATTCAACACTTGTGTTCTTGTAAAAATAAAGGTATCAAACCACAGAAGTACAAGACTCTCTCTATGTTTCTCTCTAGAATATATGTAAATAATTCTACTCTCTCATTTTTGTAAGTACTGGTGTGTCTTTTAAAGCTAAGCTAATTGTGCTATTTATAAAGTATGAGTGTAAGCACAATAATAGAAAATTGGGATGGGCCGTCATCAGTTTAAGTGAACGAGTAGACGAATCGCCTGGTGACAGACGATCCATCTAGTTTTCTTTCTGTCACCACCTTTATCCAGTGAGTTTTCTATTAGACAAAACTCGTTGGGAAAACCGTATCCTATCATAAGAGGCTTCTGATGGGTCACCTGATTCTTGGTCCTTAACCAGTGCACTTTCACTTAGGCAGTTCTTTCAGGTGAACCGTCTGACCTCAGACGATTCATTTGTTATGTCACCTATTTGAGTGCTGTTATCCAGTGTAATTTTTTTGTGTGATTTGGTCAGACGTTTCATCTGAGGGCAGGCAAACCATCTCCCTTTTAAGTGAAAATCACCCTTTTTCTGTAAAATTGTTGCATACTTCCATATATTGTCTTAACCCTGTAAGTACTAAACAAAAGTGTTAAAACACACTATTATTACTCAATAACATGCTCTATTTTTGGGGGTTTAAGAGCATAATGTGATGTAGAATACCGTCACGTCAACACCCTCAACCTAAAACAGTTGCTTATCCTGAGCAACAATAGAAACAGTACCTATTAACACTTAAAACACCCATTGTACACAAGTTATCTCAGAACACATTCATTAGGCATTAGATCATATCAGCTAACTGCATCTATTCCTACACTGCTATTTTCTCCAACTGACACATTCAAAGGCCTTCCACAAGGCTTATATACCCTAGACTACTGCATTAACTCATTCAAAACTGATTAGAGTATCAACTTGATCTCACAACAAAGAAGTCCCACATATAATGAAATTTTATAGAATATTGGGACTGGGAAGATATACTTTCACGCTCATAAAGAAACCAAATCGTATTCACAATAGCCATAGGCTTGCCCTTATCAATTACAACCTAGCATTCAGTAAGATGACTTGAATCACATCAGGAGTTTGTTAGGATTATAATGTCGGGTTGAGTGATGGTAGGGAATGATTTGGGAACTTAGCGAATAACTCAATTTGTTCCATCATCCTCCTTTTTTTCTTCCATCTTTTTTTCGTTACAATCTTCTTTTCTTTAACATTTGACCTTGAGTCCCCCTTTTTTGCACAACATGAATTCTTCCATTTTTCTTTCTTTTTCTTTTAATTTCATGATTTATCTTTAAACACTGCTGCATACCTTTTTAGAAGGGACAGGTTCATGTTATCCACCCTCAACCTAAAGTTAAACTTAGGTTGAAGACATATTACTCACTATCGAATCAGGGCCAAGATAGACTGATTACCACTTGTTTTTTTGTGGTGTTTTCTACCTAGCTACCCTATACTTGGGTTATAATGCCCATGTATAAGTTCACAATATCCAATAAGGAATCAGGGCCATAACAAAATCTTTTTCCTTTTATTTTTTTCTTTTCGTAGGTGCTTAAACAATTCAGTTTTAGTGGACATAAGGGGTTCAACTTGGGAATTCATTAATTGTTTGGTGACTCTTTTAGGGCTTTAGTGACTTATCAAAGAAGGTCTAGGATCATCTTCGTATCAATTAGTTTCAACTTAGTTTTGATATGAACCGGAAAAGTTCTAGATATCATATAAAAACACATTACACAAAATTTCTTTCCCACACTTGCAAGTAAATACTTTTTCTCAATTCAAACTTGTTAAGAGATGATATAGAGAGATACAAATACAATCAAATGTAGCACCCTTAATGTACCACAAATGTAGAATAAAATACACATAACAATTGATTGAAACTAATAGACTAACTAAATAATGAAATTGCTTATATACAGGGGTATTTTGATGTTTAATGAATTACATAGAAATAAATACATCAAAATAAATAAATGAAAATATACCTAAATATGAAAGTTCTACTAAGTAGCATGCCTGAGGGAAAAGACTCTGGCAACAAAAACCCTCAGACGAACCAAAATAAAAATAGAAAAAGAAAAATAAAAAAAATCACCAACAAGGGCACACCCCTCCCACAAAAAATAGTGCATTGTCTTCAATGCACAACAGATAACCATATGATAAAACAAAAAAAGAAAGCATACCTTGATGATAACGAGAGTTGGATTTCCTCCCAATAGTGCTTGATTTAACATCGATACATAACGAAGGTTGCATGGTCTTGTTTAGACCTCTTCAAGTAGAATTATCTCCAAACAGTGCATTGTCCCAATAGACTTATGGAATATCCTGAGCCGCTGCCCGTTTAGATAAAAAACTTGTTATGCTTCTAATTTTCCACTTCCACAACTCCTGATGGAAAGACTGCTGTGTCAAGGTATAGGCCAGACCATTTGGACTTTAGCCTTCCTAGGAATAGTCGTAATCGTGACTTAAATAATAACACTAGATCTCCCAAGTTGAACTCCCATTTCTCAATCTGCTGATCATGATACTTCTACATTCGCTCCTTATAAATTGCCCCCCTTGGATATGCCTTGGTATGAAAGTCACCCAATTCATTGATTTGATCCAATCGTAGCTTGGCAGCATCATCCTAATCCAGATTTACCCTTTTTATGGCCCAAGTTACCTTATGTTCAAGTTCCATGGAAAAATGACAGGATTTCCCGTATACCAACTGAAAAGGAGACATAACTATTGGGGTTTTGAAGACAGTTCTATAAGCCCACAAGGCGTCATCCAACTTGAGGGACCAATTCGTTCTAGTGGCATTCACTGTCTTAGCAAGGATTGACTTGATTCACGATTAGACACCTCGAGTTGTCTACTAGTTTGGGGGTGATATGGTGTAGCCACCTTGTACTACTCCCATACTTGGATAGAACTACTTGGAATGCCTTATTACAAAAATATGAGCCACCATCACTGATGGTCACTCTTGGGGTACCGAATTTAGTAACGATGTTTTTTTCCAGAAAAGCCACTACCCTTTTTCCTTCGTTGTCGGTAGGGAGACAACCTCAACCCACTTTGATACACAGTCAACAGCCACTAGTATGTACCTTTGACCATAGGAGCTAACAAAGGGGCCTATGAAGTTGATTCCTACAGATCTAAGAGCTCATCTTCTAGGATAGTGGATAAAGGCAGTTAATGGCATTGCCAAAAGGCCCGTATGAACTCATATATATCATGATGCAAAGTAGGCCAAAGTAACCACACTGAAGGACTTTCTAGGCTATCTGGGCACTCCTGTGGTGCCCTTCAACTAACGACGAATGGTATGCTTTGAGGATGTATCCCATTGCCATTTCTGGAACACATCGCCAGATTATGCTGTCTACGCATAGCCTGAATAAGAAAGGGTCATCCCAAAAATAACATTTGGCATCATGGAGGAATTTATGTCTAGCATGCCAGTTCAGGCCATCAGGTACAAAATGTTGTTGACTATATAGTTTGCATAGTCTTCATAACATGGGACATTAGTTGCCCTCGCAACCAAGACTCTCTTATTAGGGAAAACATCTTTAATTTAGGCATCCACCTTTTCTCTCCCATCTGCTTCTAGTCTTGAAAGATGGCCATCCACTTGGTTTTCACACCCGTTTTATCTATCACCTCAAAATCAAACTCTTGTAACATCAATATACATGGATCAACCGAGGCTTAACATCCCTTTTAGCCATGAGGTACCTTAAAGAGGAATGGTTTGTGTACACCATTATTTTGGTTCCCAATAGGTATGATAAAAAATTTTCAAATACATAAACCACAACCAGTAACTCTTTCTCAGCAACACCGTAGTTATTTTGGGCTTTATTTAGAACTTTACTGGTGTAATAGATAGGATGAAAGATCTTCTCCTATTTCTTTCCAAGTACAATGCCTAACTCTAAACCGCTAGAGTCACACATCGGCTCAAAAGGATCTACTTTATCAAACACAAGCTTCACTTATTTCTAAAGGAGCTTGAATAGAGGGTGTGTAACTTTTGATAAGTTCTTAATGAACCTCTGATAGAAATCAACATGACCCAAGAAGCTTCGCACCCCTCTAAATGAAATTTGTGGTAATAGCTTTTCAATCATCTCTACCTTTGATTTATCTACCTTGATACCTTTTTCTGAAATTTTATGCCCCAAGACAATGCCTTTTTTGACCATAAAGTGACACTTCTCCCAATTCAGTAAAAGATTCACTTCATTGCATCATTGCAGGGCATTACCCAAAATTAGTTAGGAAATCCTCAAAAGTATAGCCCATTACAAAAAAGTCATCCATAAATACCTCCAGAGTGTCCTCTACCATATCAAAGAAAACAACCATCATGAACCTTTGGAATGTCGTGGGGGCATTGCACAATCCAAATGGCATACGCTTAAAAGAAAATGTGCCATAGGGACATGTAAATGTTGTCTTCTCTTGATCTTCAGGTGCTATAGCAATCTGATTGTACCAAAAATACTCGTCCAAGAAACAATACCAGCCCCATCCGGCTAAGCGGTCTAATATCTGATCCATGAATGGCATAGGAAAGTGGTCTCTAAGAGTAGCAATATTCAGATTCCGATAATCCATACAGATCCTCCACCCAGTCATAGGTCGCTATGGGACCAACTTATTTTTTTCATTCATCACCACTGTCATTCCACCCTTCTTTGGTACACATTGAACTGGACTTACCTATTTGCTATTTGTAATTGGGTACACCACCCCTGCATCCAACTATTTGATAATCTCATCTTTTACCACCTCTTGCATAGGTGGATTAAGTCTTTTTTGGTGCTTTCGGTTGGGTACAGTTCTACCTTTAACTCAATACGGTGTAGGCAAATGCTTGATAAAATACTGATAATATTAGCAATTGTCTATCTAATTGCTTTCCTGAACTTTTTCAAAATCTAGACCAAGGTTGTGACTTGTTGCTCTACTAACTGGGATGATATGATGACTGGCAAGGTATTGTTAGCTCCCTAAAAGGCATACTGTAAATGGTTCGGGAGTACTTTGAGCTCTAAGGTTGGAGGTTCTTCAATAAATGGTTTTGCTGGTAGTGATGGCCTATTTTGCAGGTCCAGGTCAAGCTTCCAGGGCTTTTAGGAATAAGGACCCACCTAGTTAATGCATTCACAGTCTTGATTTATCCCTCTATGCTTTCATCATCATAATTCATCATTATTGCTGCCAATGGATCAAACAACAATTTCTCATCAATAATGGGTTCTTTGTGTTCCTCCCATTCAGCCTCAATAACAGAAACTACACTTATATCCCGTGGCTGCTTTAGGATTTGCACATGTTGAATGTCACTTCTTTAGTATTTAACCAAAATTTCATCTCACCTCTCTCAATATCTACTAAAGCTCTTCTAGTTTTTAAAAATAGCCTACCCAAGATAATAGGTACCTTAAAATCAACGTCACAATTAAGAATAACAAAGTCTTCTAGGAAGATGAGATTGTCCACTTTTACTAAAACATTGAACAAGATTCCTGCTGGTCTCTAGGCTGAACTGTCTACCATTTAAAGTCGTATAGTAGTCGGTTTGGGGGCTCCTAAGCCCAGTTGCTTGTAGATTTCCAAAAGCATCAAGTTGATGCTTGCTCTTAAGTCACACAATGCTCGAGAAAAATAGAAGGTTCTAATAGTGCATGGAACAGTGAATGCTCTCGGGTCATACTTCTTTTGCACCAAAGACCGGGAGGATCCAGCCCCACAATGGTGAATGTTATCATCAGTCCCAAAGCTGATGGATCTTTTCTTGGTAACTAGCTCATTCATGAATTTGGCATAGCTGAGCATCTTCTCAAGTGCTTCCACTATTGGGACATTAACTGACAGTTATTTCAACATGGTTATAAACTTTTGGAAGCGACCATCCTCTACTTTTTTTATTCTTTGAGGGAAAGGAGGCGGAGGTCGAGGCATTTCAGTTACTTTTGCTGGCTCTGTCTTACTCATGTTAGGTACCGGGCTCTTCAGTTATTGGGGTCTATTTGCTTATTCATTACCTGAACTTTCTTGTGTGTTTGATAGTACTACTTTCCTTACCTTTTCTATGACTGGTTTGGGATCTTCTAATAACTTACCGCTGCGTGTGGTGATACCCATACAATGGTTGTGCCTGTTGGACATGTATGCCCGAGTACTTACATTTTGATGATTTAAAGAGGTAGACATATGACCTATTTGAAATTCTAGCTGCTTAATTAACACTAAATATGATTCAACAATTTGGTCACTAGTGGAAATATTCATGTTTATAGCATCTGAGGTCGTACCAGACAATTCCAACTCTTTACAGCACCGTGTATAACATTTCTTCCACCATTGATGTACCATCTGTTTCCTCTCACTGCTTTGGCTGCCAGTAGCCCCCACTCTTTCTCTGATCAAAAGTGTCATTATGCCTCCAATTATTAGGTGCTCTGTTACGATGATCATCTCTCGATTGGAAATTTCTTCTACTTTGGTTCCAACCTTGGGTTCCCAGATGGAACCCCCCTCCCCCCGATTTTGTAGGTATCTAGCCTCTTGTTTATAGTTTGACTCAATGCTATCATACTCAACTTCTTCATGAGAAGTAACTTCTTTCACTTTCCTATAGCTACCTCCTAGCACTTGTTTAGACATTAGATCAATCTATGTCTTTAAGTGTGCCATTTCCTGGTCTCTCTCCTCTTCTCTTCGGCACTGCTCAACCAACATGACATCATTCTTAGCCCTATCAGATATTTTAGACTCTTTGATATGCCAACCTCTTGTGTTCTTAGTTACTGTGTTCAACTCTTGGGACACTTGAGCATAGGTGCGCGACATATAGGACCCACCATTAATTTCTTCCATAACCAATTTTGAAGGAACATTCAGCGCATGATAAAATGTTTCCTTCAGATAGATATCTCCAAGCCTATGTGTGGGTCATTGCTTAATCTTCTTATTAAAGTGCATCCACATCTCATGGAGAGCTTCATTAGGCTTCTACCTGAAGTTGGTTATCTCATTCCATAGCATAAGCATTTTGGATAAGGGAAAGAACCTTTCAAGTAAAGCCTCTTTCAATTCTATCCAATTTGAAAAAGAATCGGGAGGTAAATCATCGAGCCATATAGTAGCCTACCCACTCAATGATAGTAGGAAAAGCCTTTGTCTAATGGCATTCTGGATCACTCCAGGAAGGTTGTAGGACTTGTAGATGGCTGTGAAGTTTTTCAAGTGCAAGTTAGGGTCCTCGCCAGCTATTCCACAGAACAAACCTTTCATAGTTAGCAGTTATTTCATTATGCTTGTGATATTAAATTTGCTGCCTGGGGCTAGTGGGAGTAGTATGATTGCTCCTGTTGACCCAGCCCCGTCAAGGTCTGCCTTATCATCATCCACATACAACTTGTGAGGTCTCACAGGTTGAGGCCTGTGGGGTGTATTTGGATAGTTTGCATGTTGATCTGCTGCAGGGTCTTGCTCAAGCTCAGGTAGGGAGGAATTTTCCTGTCTATTCATTCTGACGAAGGTTCTGGATATCTCGGGATCTAATGACAACAGAGGTTCTGGCAGAATTATCCTGTCTATTCATTCTGAAGAAGGTTTTGGCATGCACTACTTTTAACCTATAGTATACAAAAACAACACAAACATGTAAACTAGAAATAAACCTAACTATAGTTATTATATTTAGACTTCACCGAAAACCATATTCACTGGCAACGGGGCCAAAATTTGATAACGCCCAAACTACACTTTCTTTTGAAGCATAAGAGGTCGGTTGTCAAATACAGAACCCAAATAGGTTGGGATCGATCCCACATGGAAAAGGGTGTCAGATATACGCCCAACAATAGCAGCTAACAGTTAGTGTTTGTTTCT
>JBDJHY010145217.1:0-13056 GCA_039654485.1 Withania somnifera | reverse complement strand
TATTTCTAGTTCATATTGCAATTTAGTTTTAATTAAATTAATATAATCTTTTGAAGTCTTAATTGATATCTTGGATCGAAATCATTACTTAGCTTTGGTAAGTGAATTAATTAAATATAAGTCCCTAAGGGTTCGATAATCCGGCTTGCAAGAGCCACTATATTACTCGTTCAACCACATACACTTGCATGTTCTTCTGGACGCAACAAGCATGAGAGCATGAAGACTAACAAGGGTAACTAAAGCAATGAATTAGGTACCTCATGTTGTCTTGGTTCTAGGAGGGAATAATTTTGGGATCATAGCCACCATATCTTCTTCTACTTTCTAAGTAGCTCCCTCAACTGACTGGTTTCTCCACAAAGCCTTAACTAAGGCAATCCCCTTGTTCCTCAGTCTGCGAACCTATTTGTCTAGTATCTGAACTAGAACCTCTTCATAAGAAATGATATCCTTCACACCAATACTCTCCAATGATACTAATAATTCATTATCACTAATGCATTTCTTAAAAGAAAACACATGAAACATTGGATGTATAGTTTCCAACTCTGTTAGGAAATCTAACTCATAGGCTACGTTGCCTATCTTCCTCAAGATTCGATAAGGACTTATGTAGCGGGACTGAGTTTCTCCTTCTTTCCAAATCTCATTACTCCTTTCATGGGAGAAAACTTCAAGAACATCTAATCATCAACCTTAAACTCAAGATCTCTTCTCCTTACATCTATATAAGATTTTTAATGACTCTAAGATGCCTTTAATCTTTCACGAATAAGCTAATCTTTCTACGTGGCCTCATGAACAGAGTTTGGACCTATAAAGCCAACATCACCAACCTTAAACCATTCAATAGGGGATATATGTATCCTCCAATAAATTGTGTTAATAGAGCCATATGAATGTTGGAATAGTAACTGTTATTATAGGAAGACTCAATCAAAGGGAAGTGATCATCCCAATTACTGCTAAAATAAATGACATAGGACCTTAGATATCCTCCAAAGTCTGAATAATGCTTTTTATGTGGTCATATTTCTATAGATAGAATGTTGTGCTGAGGTCTACTCAAGTACATAGAACTTTCTAAAAGGACTTCCAAAACTGAGATGTAAATGGAGTACTCCTTACTAAAATAATGGACAACGGAACTCTATGAAATTTTACAATCTCCTATATATCAAGTTTGGCATAACCCTCAACTGAATAAGTAGTTCTACCTGGCAAGAAGATGGCTGATTTGGTCATCTTGTCCACAATCACTTAAATAGAGTCATGTTGGTGGTGAGTTCAAGGTAACTATGTGATATAGTCCATATTAATTACTTCTCACCTCAAATAGGGAATCAAAGACTCCTAAGTTTTAGCTCCTAATTTCTGGTGCTCAACCTTAACGTGATGATAGTTAGGACACTTAGCTATAAAATCTATTATGTCCCTCTTTATACCTTTCCACTAATATATTTCTCTCAAGTCTCGATACATAGTAGTAGAACCTAGGTGAATTAAATACCTATAGTTGTGATCCTTTAAAAGAATATTTTTTTCAAACCATCCACATATGAACCACAAAATATTCCCTAGTAACAAATCACACCATCTCCCCGTTAGGAGAATACCTCGACCTTCTACCATTAAGTTGGTATAGAACTGGATCACTATATTGCTTTTTCTTCACCTCGACTACTAAAAAGGACTCTAAACTATTATGGGTTATTAAACCACCATAATCTAAATTTACAATACAAACACCCAAAATTGCAATTCTATGCACATCTCTAACCAACTCTTTTTTCTCCTCTTCTACATGGGCCATACTACCCATGGAAAATCTACTAAAGGAATTTACTACAACATTCACCCTACCCGAATGGTAGATTACATTTATATCATAATCATTTAGAAGCTTAGGCTGCCTCTTTTAACTAAGATTTAACTCCTTCTGAGTGAATCATACTGTAAACTCTTATGATCTAAAATTCATTAGCATGGACACTATAGTATACTGACACCAAATATTCAAAGTGGAGAATATACTTCTATTTGGAGGAATAAAGAATTACCATTTTATTAATCATCAAGAGACAACCAAGGCCAACTATAGAGGTATCACGATACATAATAAAACCATCTATGCGTTTTGGCAGGGTCAATATTGGGATGGAAGTCAACCTAAATTTCAACTCCCTAAATATTTTATCACAACTATCAAACCATTAAAACTTAACCTTTTTATGTGTCAATCTGGTCAATGGGCCAACAATTGAGAAAAATCCCTTGACAGATCTCCTATAATAACTGCTAAACCTAAGACATTCCTAATGTCTAATGAAAAAAGTAGGTGTAGGACAGTTCTTCTCTGCCTATATATTCTAAGAGTCTACCTGAATACCTTCACTAGAAATAACATGCCCAATTAAGGAAATAGACTGCATCTAAAACTCACACTTTGAGAATTTTACAAATATCTGAGATCCTAAAGTGTTTGCAAAACAATCCTTAAGGGGGTTATATGGTTCTCTTCACTTCTAGAGTAGACAAAAATGTCATCTATGAGAACAATCACAATCATAACCAAGTACTACTTGAACACCTTATTCATGAGATCGATAAATATGTAGGGGAATTTGTTAGTCCAAAATACATACCAACAAACTTAAAGTGACCATGCTATATTCTAAAGGCTATTTTTGAAATGTCACAACCTTTGACTTTAAGTTGATGATAGTCAAACCTAATTCGATCTTACTAAAGTAATTGTATCCTTAAAGCTAGTCAAATAGGTCATCAATTATAGAGATAGTATAATTATTCTTGATTATGACCTTGTTCAACTAATGATAATCAATGCACATGCGGAGGGAACCATCATTATTTTATATAAAGAGATTTGGGACACCATATGGGGATACACTAGGTCTAATAAATCCCTAATATGTAAAATCTTTTAAGTGATATTTCAATTCCATGAGTTTTGTTGGAGCCATTCTATATGGAGGAATTGATATAGGCTGAGTATATGGAAGGAGGTCTATTAAAAATTCTATCTTTTGTCTTGAGGGACTCCGAGTAGATTCTCAAGGAAGCATCACTCCTAGCTCTTATCATAAAATAAATGAAATAATACAAAGAGAGGGACATAAATCTACCTATGGTATCAGAGATAAAACGTGAAACATATCCTTTACTAGAAGGATTTTCCACATTCCCTATGTGATAAAAGATCCTATCATCTATGCATCTAAGAAGAGGACTCTTCTCCTTATACAATAACTGGTAGGAATAATAAATAAGGGAAATTCTCCCTTTATATCATAAAAAGACCCAAGAAAAAACTCAAGTCATATAAAAATCTCTAACAAAGCTATAAATAATCTAGAATAACTTAGGCAAAATTCAACAAAGCTATAACTCATGACTATTACCAAATGAAAATCACTTCAAAGATGGTGTCTAAGCTTCTTGGTATTTCTTCTTCTAAATCTTGGAATGGATAATTTATATATGTAGAAATGACCTCTTAGTTGGTGTGGAAGTTGTTGGACTGTGTAATAGTGGCTTTACTCTTTTATGTTTTTGCTGTGCTTAGATAGCTTGTCTGCAACATTTTTTTTTTCACTATATATATGGCTACATTCTAGATGTTGAAAGTGTCTAGTGAGGAATATGAAGTGTAAAATGTCCTAATGCAATGACCATAGATGCTTGCATCTTTGATTAATCCATTTAGCTAACAACTCAGAGTCAACTTCAAGACTTACACTTAAGAAATTATGTTCTGCTGCTTTCAACAATTACTAGAAGAGACTAGAGGCTACTTTATTTTAGACAAAATGTGGATGAAAAATTGAAGGAAAAGGCAGTTGAATTATACTTATACATAAAGGTAATCAATTCGGTCAGCCAAGATAAGGAACCTTACCACTTTCCTTTACTCTTCAATAGCCCCATGACTTTTCTCTTCAAAAGTACTTGACACTTAGTCAATTTGAGAAATTGGAAGAGACTCATCCATTCATCACCTACCATGGACACTTCGACTCTCTCAATCTCCTTTTAGGCAATATTTTTTCAATCAATATGGAATGAATATTCTTTGGTTTCCCTATGTTACGAATTTTGTTCCAATTAGATCACTGTGATTTCTTTGTAAAATTAGGTGGAGTGCGGAAGAAACTAACTATTTTTATCTTGAATTTAGTACACACCAGTGTAAATCAATAGTTGTTGCATGTACTTCATCTTGGTTGTCAGTTTCAGCATCTAAAAGGGCATAATATGCATAAATAATATTTTTTTTCATGATCTCTAATAATTCCTCTAGCTCCTATGCTTCCTGAATTATCAACTTCACTCATTTGTATTTAATTTCACTATGCCCCTCTGTGGTTTAACCTAACAAACTTTAGTAATCGTTATGTTTTAAATGATCAACATATGTTTGTAATGCTCAACATATGAAATAATATTAATATAGTTGGTTGGAAAGTGAGCTAGTGGATATATGGTCTTGAGAAGGTTGGTTATGTCCTTAAAGACACTGAATATTACTATAGCAACATTTGAATTATTGCCCCCATATTTAGATGAACACCGATTCCTAAATAAATTCAAGCAAATAAAATTTAGTGTGGTCTGAATTATAATATTATGAGCTTCATTTCTATGTTGCACTAACCACCTTTACATCAATTTGACTCTCAAAGAGCAATCTTCATGCTTAATACTAAGAGTGGAAGAAAAGAACTTTCAGATTAAGAAAGTAAAGTGACAAAGTACAAAGATATGTTGAATGGTGTCCTGACTAGGTTCATAATACTAATAATAATAATAATAATAGTAATAATAATAATAAGAATAATAATAATAATAATAATAATAATAATAATAATAATAATAATAATGATGATGATGATGATGATGATGATGATGATGATGATACAGGCTATAAGAGACAGAGGCTGACATTGGGAGTCTAAAATCAAAAAAACTATCACAACTAATGTAAAATGTCCTAGAAACCTGAATAACTAAGAATCATGCTTAAAATCAAGTGAATTACAATTAAATTATAAATCACAAAGCTGTAATCATGCTAAAATTCTTAAAGTTGTAGTCATTATGAAAACTGTATATCTGTGAGAGTCATTTAAATAAATAAAGTGAATAAAATTTAGAAATCTAGAACAACATGAGAGTTTTTGTTAACCGACATAGACCATGTAACCTAAAATAAAGTCCAACATCTGGATCATATTGGCGAGAGATGTTATATACTTTCCATGGTATAAACTAAACTAATGTGGATCCATAAATTTAAGCCCTTGGGTGAGGGTCCTGACCTTGTCTTACGATGACACACCGTTTGTGGAGTATATGCTTTAGAGTCATACCCATATTGGTGTGAGATAATTCTCCCAAAACTTATATACTTAAGTTATTAGTTTCTGAGAAATAAAGCATGATAACTTTCTTAATTTATGTTCTTTACTAAAATCCTTGGGTTAACAAAGCTTAGTCATGTTAAATTTCATTAAAATCTATGAAAATCATGAATCACTTCTTTATACCTTGGTGTATTAATATACTTATAATTTCACTTGTTCATGAAAGTTATGTCATAATATATCAAAACACTTGGTACTACAATTTACTCATATTCGTGGGGTTATAATAACCAAACCATATATTATAACATGAGACATGAAAATTCGAGCAATTGTTCATAAAGTTCATGAAACTGAAAGTTAGTTTATGATAACTTGTACATATTCATGGGTATCATACTATTCATGGAAATCATACTCATAATATTTTACAACATAATCATAATTAAGTTTCATAAACTTGAAGTACAAAATCTAGCCTTAAACACGTGAATCATACATATTCATGAAACTAGTTTAGGAAGTGGGAGTGAAAGAATCTACCCTTGAATAGCCGGTGTACCTAGTAGAAAGAATTTTTCATAGAAGAACACACTTGAAGATAAACCCTTGAAGTTGAAGAACCCTACCCTTTAGAAAACTTGAGAGAAGACTATGCTTTATTTTCTTTTTTATTTTTGAGTTCTAATTTTGTTTTTAAGTGTTTGGTATATGGATAGTATAGGGGAAAAAAAGGTTGTACAGGTGTTTAGATATGTTATGAGGTCTAAAATGATGAGGTTTAGTATTAAGAGGGTAAGGTAAAAGGTCCAAAATGACCTTGAAAAATCATATCAAAATCAGACCCAATGCATTGAGGCATGCCACCTAACATGGCACGTCTCCCACCAAGGACTACCCTCTAACGTGGCAAGTTCAGTTCAATGTTTAGCCTTAGTTTTTCCTCTGTACACTAAGATCAAAGGTGTCACATTTTCCATTTCAGAGCTTTTATAAAAGTGACACATCATGGGTTTCTAAACATCCATAAACACTTGTTAACATATAGGAATGGTCCCAAACTAATCCCGAGATTTTGGAGAGAATTAACAAACCTCAAGTTACCCATCTAAACCATGGAATACAAGTTGAAACTTAAAGGAATCATTGGGATATCAGATTACAAACTTGTTAACATATAGGAATGGTCCCAAACTAATCCCGAGATTCTGGGGAGAATTAACAAACCTCAAGTTACCCATTTAAACCATGGAATACAAGTTGAAACTTAAAGGAATCATTGGGATATCAGATTACAAAGTCTAGAAATGATGAGGAACGTAGTAGAAGTCTTTGAGGTGTTTTAATATCTTATCTTGAGATCATTCATCCTCGAATGAAGGGTAAAGCATAGACATGAGAAAGACAAGGAAGCAAGAGTGATGAATGTATGAAACTTAACTAACAAGAGACACTTTACTAAATTGAAGCTGAACATGATTGGACATGAATATCATTAGATGCATACAGATATGAGAAGCATGATAAGGATGGATAATAATCATGTACGTTACACTGAGCTAAACTAAAAAATAAACAAGATATGGAGTTATTTTATTTTTCATAGCTAGAGCTAGGACTTTAGCTTTATTATTTATTATTTCATTTATTAAAGACTAGCTAGTAAACTCTTGTGCTAGTAGTCCATTATTTAGTTATTAGAGGCTTTTAGACTGATATGTAATGTTTGAGACTTGTGTTTATCTATTCTTTTAGTGAAACTATTTATTGACTATCGTGAGGTGCCCATTACACTTTTAATATTATTTTATTTCTTCACTTGAGTGGTTTGAGTAGATCTATGCATGATCCAATAAGTTCTTTTGAGGCTACTACTAAATCTTAGTGTATAAGCATGCTAGTCCCTCCAAGAGGGTGAGCTCATGGTGTCACAAGCTTGGTATCAGATCACTAGGTTTATAGTGTCCTAGGTTAACTATGAAAGCCAATGTTAGGTAGAATCTCAATTGTGGGTGTGGTTGAAAGATACTTCGATTAGGAGGATAAAATTTCCCTTCATTGATGTTCTATTTCATGCTTTGGAGTTTGACTTTAAGATATTTCCTCTTTTTAAATCATGTTTTACACTTTTCAGGTCATGCCTCCAAAATGATCAGCTTGTTAGTCAGGAATAGGAACTAGTGGAATCAAGCTCCAAATCTTAAGAACACAATAGAAACTATCAAATATTATCACCATAGAGTTACGCAACATTACATATATGATGTCTAAGACAGTGATAGCATAGGCTTGGCAGCTAGTTCAGGTTTCGTTGTTCATCCAGTTGCACTTGATGCTATAGTTGTGAGAGTGAAGTATTTACTAAGGTTGAGTCCTCCAGAGTTTCATGGTTCGAGGCTTATGGATGATCCAAAGAAATTTATTGAGGAGGTTCATTGGATTTTTGATATGTTGAGAGTAATTGATATTGATAGGATTGACTTGATAGATTATTAGCTTAAGGATACTGCTAATTTGTTGTGTAATTTATGGAGGAAGAAAAAGGGAGTAGGAGTTGTTCCACCATCTTAGGATGAGTTTGAGACTATATTTATGGGTCGATTCTTTCCTAAAGAGAAAAGGGAAGAGAGGATTCATGAGTTTCTAAGTGTGGAGTAGGCTCCATGTTTGCGACCGAGTACAACATGAAGTTCACTAAGTTATCGAGGTATGCTTTGGAGATGATTGCTGATATGCATACATGGATGGATATGTTTTTGTCTGGTCTTTCTCTTTACTTTAACCGGGAAAGGATAGAAGCTACGTTGAGTACTGATATGTACATTAGTAGACTGATGGTGTATTTTAAGCAGATAGAGAAGGATAAGGCTAAGTATAGAGAGAGACATCAGAGTAACAGGGCTAAGAAAAGTCACTTTGAAGAAAGTCAACCTAAGACTGAAGGGTTTAGACACCAGCAACAGGGTTTTAGGGGATCATCCCCTTCATCATTCAGACTTTTGAAGAACCAGAATAACAAATGACCTTAGAAGGGTAAAGCTACTATTTGTCAAAAGTGTAGTAAGGGCCATTCAGGTTGAATGGATGTTTTAGGTGTGGTCAGATTTTTCATAGTCTTCGTGAGTGCCCTTCGAGGAATTGTTATTCTTATGGGATGTCAGGGCACAAACAAATAGATTGCCCCACAGTTCGTCAGGATAGTGCCTGACCACAAACTATTACTCTAGCTGCATGCTAGCCTTAGCAGGGTACTGCTACTTCTATTGGATGATGCTGGCTCAGAAAAAAATTATATTCTTTGGGTTCTCGTCAGGATAAGGAGAAATCAAATGATATGGTGACTAGTATGTTAAGAGTGTATGAGGTGGATGTATATGTATTGTTATACCAGGTAGCTACTCGTTCTTTTGTATCTCAGTATGTTTCCAGACAATTTGGTGTAGGTACTGATATTTTGTTTGGTCATTCACTATTTGTACAGTTGGTAGTGATCTTATTCTAGTTGAGAGACTCTACTGTAGTTGTCCTATTTCTGTTCTTGGGATTGTTTGTTCCTACTGATTTAAATTATTTAGATATATTAGACTTTGATATTGTTCTAGGCATGGATTGACTCTATTAATTTCATGTTGTTGTTGGTTGTAGGACTAGAGTTTCTGTCTCTAGCTTCCTGATAGACCTTTCCTTGAGTGGGAAGGGAGTAGAGCTAACCCTAAGAGTAGGTCTATTTGCTACTTGAAGGTTAGAAAGATGATTTCTAAGAGTGTCTTTATCATTTGTTTTGAGTTTAGGACTTTGAGTCCGAGACTCCTCATATCTAGTTTGTGCCTGTAGTTCGAGATTTTGTTGATGTGTTTCCTAAGGATTTACCTAGAGTCCCTACGGATAGAGAGAAAAACTTTAGTATAGATCATTTTCCAAGCACTCATCCAATTTCTACTCTACCATACAGGATGGCACTAGATGATCTTACAGAGTTGAAGGACTAGTTAGAAGATCTTTTAGACAAGGGGTTTATCTATCAGAGTGTATCTCCTTGGGGTGATCCTATCTTGTTCATGCATAAGAAATATGGTTCCCTCCATATGTGTATTAAATACCATCAATTAAACAAAATCATAATCAAGAATAAGTATCTTATTCCAAGGACTAATAACTTGTTTGATCAGTTGCAAGGTTCTAGCAATTTTTCTAATCCTAACCTTCATTCTGGGTATCATCAGCTTAAGGTTAGAGATTAAGATATTCCAAAGATAAGTTTTTGTACTTGTTATGAAAATTTTTAGTTCGTGGTCATGTCTTTGGTTTTACTAATGCTCCTGCAATTTTTATCAACCTTATGAATAGGGTTTTCAAGTCTTACTTGGACCTGTTTGTTATTGTCTTCATTGATGATATTATGGTTTATTCCAGAAGTGAGGAGGAGAATGCAAACTATCTTTGAGTTGTTATTTAGACCTTTAAAAGAATATCAAAATTATACTAAATTTTCCAAATATGATTTTTGTCTTAATTTTTTCAGCTTTCATGTTCATATCATTTCCAACGAGCGTATTCAGGTAAATTCCTAAAAGATTGATTCTAACTAAAATTGGCCGAGAAACCTACTTCTCTATCAGATATCCATAATTTTATGGGTCTAACTAGATATTATTGTATATTTATTCAGGTCTTCTCTTCCATAGACTCTACTTTTACCCATTTGACTCAGAAAAAGGTTAAGTTTAAGTAGTTTGATGATTGTGAGAAGAGTTTTCAGGAGTTAAAGGCTAGGTTGATATCTGCTCCAATGTCAACTTTACCTGATGGTTTCAAGGGTTTTGGGCTGTATTGTGATGCTTTAAAATTTGGTCTAGGTTGCATTCTGATGCAACATGGTAAGGTTGTAGCTTATGATTTTAGACATTTTAAGGTTCATGAGAAGAATTATCCTACCCATTATCTTGAGTTAGCAACTGTGGTTTTTTCTTTGAAGTTGTGGAGACACTACTTGTATAGGGTGCATGTAGATGTATTCACTTATCAAAAGAGTTTTCAACATGTGTCCGATCAGAAGGATTTTAATCTTCGTTAGAGGATATGGCTTGAGTTGTTGAAGGATTATGACATAACTATGATATATCATTCGGGGAAGGCCAATGTAATGATTGATGCCCTTAGCAGGTTGTATTTGGGGTGTTTGACATATGTTAATAGAGATAAGAGGGAGTTAGATAGATGTATGCATAGGCTTGCACACCTTATTTTTAGATTGATTGGTACAGAGGATGGTGGTATGTTTGTTCAAAATGCTTCTGAGTCATCTTTCATTGTAGAGGTGAAGGAGAAGCAAGATAGTGATCTTACTCTAGTTAAGCTGAAAGATACAATCCATAAGCATAATATGTAGGTTTTCTCCAAAAGGAATATGGTTTTTTTCGTTATCAAGATCGCCTATGTGTCTTAGCAGTGGATAGGTTGAGAGAAAGGATTATGTTAAAGACTCATACTTCTCGGTATTCCATTCATCTATGAGCTACTAAGATGTTTCAAGATTTGAGAGAAGTGTATTGGTGGAAAGGTATGAAGAAGGACATAGCAGAGTTTGTGGCTAAGTGTCTTTGTCAGAAAGTCAAGGTAGAGCACTAGATAACAACAAATACAATAGTTTGAGATCTAGTATGGATATGAGACGTGATTAATATGGATTTTGTCACTGATTTATCGTTAACCTAGAGGTATAATTCCATATGGGGTGATAGTAGACCAAATGACTAAGTCTAATCACTTTCTACATGTTCACACTAGTTATTAAGCAGAGTAGTATGATATGATCTACTTGAGGTAGATTGTTCACATGTATGGTGCACCTCTATGTATTATATCAAATCGTGGTCCGTAGCTTACATCTATGTTTTAAAGATAGTTTCAGAGATGTCTTTATACCCAAGTTCAGTTGAGTATGACTTTTCATGGCAGAGAAATGGTTAGGCTGGGAGGACTATTTAGACTTTAGAGAATATGCATAGGGAGTCAGCAATTAATTTCAAGGGTAAGTGGGTTGATCACCTACCTATCTATTACTCGAGATTTCATATGTCTCCATTTGAGGCATTGTATGGGAGATGGTTTAGGTCTCTGTTTGGTTGGTTTGAGGTTGGTGAGGTAGATGTTGTAGGCACAGACTTTGTTCTTGATGCTACGAAGACAGTCCATACTGTTCAAAAGAGGTTGAGGATAACCCAGAGTAGGAATAAGTCTTATACATATATAAGAAGGAGAGAATTAGTGTTTGTTGTAGGTGATTAGGTATTTCTGAAGGCGTGTACTATGAAGGGAGTCATGATATTTGGCAAAAATGGCAAGTTAAGTCTGAAGTAAATTGGGCTTTATAAGATTTTAACGAGGGTAGGAAAGGTTTCCTACTAGTTAGATCTTCCATCAAAGTTCGTAGTGTTTCACCATTTTTTCATGTATATTTATTAGGGAAATGTAAGAGTAATCCATCCATGATAGTGTCAGTCGAGTATATCATCATTCGTGATGGTTTGAACTTTTAGGAGGTCGTTGTTAAGATTCTTGATAGACAGATTTTTCGATTAAGGAACAAAGAGATAACATCAATTAAGGTTCTATAGAGGACTAAGAAATTAAGGGAGACAATTAGGAGATAGAGGCCGATATAATGAGAAAATATCCGTATTTGTTTCCTTCTAGTCCATTCCTTGATGAGGAAATTATCTCTCTATTCATCTTGTATTTTTGTTAGTTCATGAGCATGTAGTATGTAGAATTGCATGAGTTCGTTGAGCATATTCATGTATTAGTTGAGTATAGTATTGATGTTGAGTTGAGGTAGTAGTACATGAGTCCCTATTTGTGCATTTATGTGCTATTTGACTAATTTTGATGTGGAGGTTAATTGTTGTATTTTTCATATTTATCAGCTAATTTCGTATCATACTCAGAGTTAGTTTGACTAAATCAATTCATTAGATAACATATATATGTTTAGTTTAATCAGTTGATCAGTTTCAGCACTTAAGTTCCCTCTATTCTAGCTATAGTCTTCATTAGATGATGAATAATCCCAAGGAAAAAATGTAACACATAGAATCTTGTTCCTTGGTGATAATATCCTACACAAAGTGTTTTATGATATCTTGGAGTTTTTATAGTTCATAAGAAACATATAATGCAAAGTTGAGTTCAAGGCTCTTTCAATAAGTTTAGTTTTTATTTTACTTCGTGCCTGGGGTCAAATTTAAATGACCATATATTTTGATCTGGAAATATTTAGGTGATACATTACCTATCCACCGAAAGGCATTTGATTCTATTTTCCAACTCAACAAACTATTTGGCATTTCGTATTCAGAGTAAAATGTTATGGCCATTTTACTAAAGGTTGTTCTGCAGTGAAATGTCTGAGGTGTATAATACAACTCAATAGTATGATTCATAGTGGAAAGTAGTACGAATTAAGTGTGAGTCATTGTATTGGACCAATAACTTCCCTAATTGCTAGGAAGGAACCACGAGAACCAACGACGACCCATACACTACCAGATCGTGACTCATACTCATCAATCGTACTGTTGAACCTTAGAAAACTCAATTTCATCCCCATTAGTATGAGCCACATCATGAGTCATGCTATAACTCGTGGAAGTCTGGGACAAGCTTCTGT
>JBDJHY010145198.1:0-13057 GCA_039654485.1 Withania somnifera | reverse complement strand
ATAAAATTGTTCTGAGCTCCACATTTTTTCTTTTTCAAACATCTCTCAGAGGTTCAGCTCGTTCTGGTCACCTCTTAAAATGATGGTAGAGGAAAAAGCAAGAAATCAGACTGCAATTAACTTTCTGATTTAAAATATTTCTTGATTAGACTACCAATGACGATTGCCTACAGTTTGGATAGTTTAATACCAGAAGCAACAAAGAATCTAAATCCAAAAGTTGTAAATTTTAAAAAAGAACGCACCTGTATTAGGTGTCACCCAGGCACATCGTTTCTTGGCTTGCAAACCGTCAATCGAAGAATCTGATATATCATCTGAAACCATCCATTTGGGCTTCGATGCCAACTGCTTCCTTCTATGTGAGGTACTATTCATTCTATATAGCCTACCGGTTGAAGCACTGCTGTGAAATGAATCCGTTGAAGCATCAGAAGAACATGAAGCACTAAGTGAAAGGTTGGAATACAATGACTCCTGTCGCCTAAGTATTGAAGGAACATCAAAAGATAGCAATGAAGGGGATGGTTGGTGACCCTTTTTATCTTCCATCTCAGCCTCCTCTTTTGACTTAACTGTCTTTCTTGTAGGTTTCGTAACAGATTTTCTTGAACCAGGTGACCTCTGTGCCTTATTCCCAGCTGGTCCAAGAACAGGCCTTGCTTCTGAATCAGCTACATTCATTGATATTATCCTTGAACCTCCTGACATCGAATGAAAAATCCCCTCTACTTCTATCACCTATTCAACTTTAGGCCTCCTAATCCTCAAAATTCCATACGTCTACCACCTCCTGCAGCAACCCAAATTTCAAAATTACTAATCTGAAGAGCCTCTCAAGATCTTAGAAAACCACACATTGCTAGAACCCTGAAAAAACTCAATAAATCACACCTAACAACGCTTTTGAATCCTATCCAAAACTCAATATCACTCTGTATGCTGTATAATCAATCAACCCCAGAAGCACAAAATTTGCATTAGATAATCATCCTTCACAAATCCAAGAAAAAGCAACAAACCCTTTAACTAATATGCTCTGAAATGCCATCTATTCAGTCTAGACTCTCAAATTGCAAAGATCTCAATAAAAACTCAACCTTTTCATACAACCACTCAAGACCCTTTAAACTAGGGGTAGGGGAAGGAGAAAGGAGATGGGATTACAAGATGGAGAATCGAACTCTCACCAAAGAAGACAAAAGTTCATGTAGCCAACCAACTGTATTAAGATTCCCGAATACACTTAAAGACCCACTTGGCAATGGGGCGGGGAGGGCTAAGCCTTAACCCACAAAGTTTTCAACCCGTCCCACCCCGCATTGCATTTTTATGTGTTTCAACCTGCCTTGCCCCGCCCCGCATTGCATTTTATGTGTTTCAACCTGCACATAAACCCCTCCACCCGGCATTATTTGCTTCACTTTCAAAATCCAATTACTAGATTACACATAATTTTTACTATTGAATTTATTTCATATTTGTAGGCGTGTAACATGAATAAATATTTTTAAGAAATATTTGCTAGTTTGTTATGAGTATATATACTATTAACACACATTTATTTACTTTCTAGGAATTGGGCCATACTAACCCGTAATTTGATGCATATGAAGTATCACAAAGAAAGAATCTTTTTTTTTTCACAAACTACTTGTATATACCATATTTTTCGGGTTTTCTTTTTGCAATATTTTAAAAATATTATTTTTTTAACTTTTATTTTGTTTGAAACCGGATAGACCTGCAACCCGCCCCCATTAATTTTCTTAAAAAATTTATTTCAACCCCCCCCCCCCTTGCCATCCCTATTTAGTTCCGCTCAAAATTCAATCTTTAACACAAGTTTAACTTAAAACTTCTAACAATATCCTCATACTTGAAATGAAATGTCAAACTGTTAACTTTCCAAATGCAAATCTCAGAATAAAGATTCAACCTTCCAACAAACCCCACAATTTCATTTCCCCTCAAAATTGAATCTTTAACACAAAATTTAACTTAACTTCCAAAAACTTCGTCATACTTGAAATGAAATGTCAAACTGCTAACTTTCCAAATGCAAATCTCAGCATAAAGATTCAACCTTTTCACTAAACCACACAAAACCCACAATTTCACTTCCCCTAAAGAAATCCTCAAGACCCCATCAAAGTTAAATCTCTCAAAAAAGACATCAACACATCCAAGAATAGCAGAATGCATTCAAAGAGAAAGAAAATCCCATCTCCGTTTTGACTAAACATAAGCTTCCAAAACACACATTTTCAATAAATAAGAGATTTAATTTACTACTTGCATATATACATATATATATTAAAAGCAAATGTAGAGACAGCTGTGAGTATTATTGAAATAAAGAATGAACCTTGAATGATACAGATTCCACTAAGCATTTTGCTATCTTTTAGAAAGGATGAAATGAAATTAAGAGTTTGTCTTTTCAGAGCTTCATTTCACTATTCTATGAAGGAAACAAAAGCTGTTTCTCACTGATGCTTTTTCTTTCTCTCTTTTTCTTTAAGCCTTTTTTTTTTTTTAACAAGCTTTTTTTTAGGGGGGGAATTTAGAGAGAGAAAAGAAAATGTAGGAAAATGTGATGGGGTTCTTGATCTGGAAACAGAAAGAGGGGATGTTTGTGACTTTGTGTGAGTTTTTAGAGAGACTGTAGTAGTGATGTTTCTTTTTTTCTTTCTTTTTTTTTTTTTTGGTTGCTCGTATAGTTTCTTATTATTTAATTTTCAAGAATACTAATTATTATATTATTTTACTATGATTTATGTTGTATATTGAATTAATATGTTTTAAATTACTTTTGAGTTAGTTATATGAATAGTATACATTTTATGCTTTTCAGATTTTATTTTGTAGAAACATGGGTATTTTATTGTTTATTATAATTTATACTACGATACCATGTGTTACTTTGTTATCACTTGTGGTTGTTATGTTATGGAGGGTCAAGATATATAACTTATAATATATATCATGTATTGTGATTATATAATATATCGCATATCTAATTATATATGTGGATGATTTAACATATGTTTATATTTTTTGAGGATTACTTGAGGTATTTACAAGCTAACTAGTTCTCTCTTTTTTATATTTTACTTGGTTCTTAATTGGCATCAAACATTTCTTAGTTGCAAAAAACTGTTAAGTGTAATGTATTATAATAATTAAATTACAGTTGAAAACATAAAATTAAATAAAAATAAATAAATAAATATTCGGGCTGAGGCGTAAATACCTCGCTCTCCTTGAGGAGATTCAAGACTATTATGGCATAATCTACATTGATCCAGCAATATCACTCTTAACTTAATGTTGACAATTCAAACAACTCCAAATTAGTTGTAGAGTCCAAACTCTACCAAAAGAACATCTTCCTTCAACCTAATATTTCTATCTATTATATAGCTCATATAGTTGAATACTTAGAATATTTTATTTATCTCAACTCTCTCTTTCACTACTCCACACTATAGTATTTTATTCTTTCTTGTATTTTTACAACCTATTTATAAGTGATGAAATCTTCCTTGTATTGAATACGAAGAATATGGGTAGGAAAGTGGCAAATGAACGGAGGAATTATATCTTGAAAGTTACATGAGTTACAAGGTATAATGTGGTGAATAATAGACAAATAAAGTATTTCAAGTTACAAGAGTTACCAAAAAACAATGAGACCACTTTATGTTCATGAGTTATCATATAAATTAATATTTTTATTTTAATATTAAAATGCACCAGCAAAATTATCCTTTTCCAACCATACTCATGTATTATATATAAGGGTCCTCCTTATGTATCGCGCCGAAAAAAAGGTGATATATTTTGTTATTTTTAGAAAAATAATAGACTCGCCTCTATTACAAATTCTCAGTATGTATCGCGTCTAAAAAAACATATATCTATATATATATGTATGTATGTACGTATGTGCGCGCGCACGCGTGTGTCATATTGCTTGATTATAATTCGAATAAGAAATATTTTTTAAGTGAGTGTCTATCGAGAATAGCCTATCAATAGCCTCTTTATATTTCAAGATAAGAATATAGTTTGCGTACAATCTATTTTTTTCGAATCCCGTTTATAAAATTATATTAAATATGATATTATTATTGTTAATTTGAATAATTAATAAATCTCATACGTCTAAACGTATCCTGTAAATGTATATTATAACTAAACGAATATTTTATTAATGATCATTTCGATCAATCCAGACTGGTTCTTTCATTAATCCATGTTTAGGCATGATTCAGATAACAAAAGGCATATAACTTGTATTTAATTTAATTATGTACGATGCATTACATGCATGTCTACACACATTAAATAATTCCTAACGTATAGTTATAATTTTCTCGTTTACAAAGTCCACCAATTATTCCTCTTCAAACATTTCGAGTTTCCTCAGAGGAATCTCATTCTAACTATAGAATTTTTTATTTGTGGATTTGAAGAATCTTATTATATGAAAAATAGAAATAGAGGGTTTTCTCTCCTTTCCTCCCGGTAAATTAATATCCATCATTTATAGCTAGAACTATTGGGATATCTAATCCCATCTATTCCCCTAGTTTTCGTCTCTCGGAATAGGTGTCGACCTAGGGGAGTGGTTTTGCCGTTGGTGTTTTTTCCAATCTTTACACATTTTACTGCTCCAACAAAAGTTCCCTCTACCCTTATAGTACTCCAACTTGATAGTTTTCACCACCTGTCCAGGGTTGAATCGTATGGCAACAAGGAGCAAGAAAAGGAAAGAGAGGGATGGGATTTATGAATCAAAATCTGTCAAATCACTTATGTTATGGTCTTCTACATCTTGGGTCTTTTCGTTTCGTCATTTGACTCTTCTTTTTTTTTTTTTATCCAATATATGGTATCACATGACTTTGACTAATCAAGGTTAGCGTCGTGCAAGACTCATTTGAGAGGAAGACGATCCCTGATAAGATTTTTTTTCATATATCTAAAATTTGAATTTAAGTCCTTTAATTAAGAGCAAAGATATAAATACTAGAAAAAAAAATAAGAAAATACAAAATAATATATATATATATTAAAAAGGGAAGCACCTACCATTTGCCTTTTATGTTGGTGTTGTAGACCACAAAAAATTAAATTACAGTTAACAAAATAAAATGAATAAAAAACATATTCAGGCCGAGACACTAGTATCTCGCTCTTTGAGGAAATTCAAGTTCATTGTGGCATAATCTACAACGATCCAAAAGTATCACTCTTAACTTGTCCCCTTTAGGATACAACAGTTTGACAACGTCGTACAACTTAAGAAACTCCTGATAAGTTGAAAAGACCAAAATTTCACTAAAAGAACACCTTCCATCAATATAATATTTCTCTCTTTGTATAGTGAATATCGTTGAAGACTGAGAATACTTTCTTCATCTCAACTCTCTCTTTCACTGCTACAAACTATAATATTTTTCTTCTTCCTTATATCATATATTCAATACAATGCAAAACACCGCTATTTATAGGTGATGAAATTTTTCATGTAATGAATAGGAAGATAGTGGAATAGTAATGTGGTAAATAAATAGCCTAAATGTTACATAGATTGCATGAATTGCAAGACATAAAGGGGTAAAATATGATATTGGTGATTACACAAGTTATCCCAATAACAATAGTCACTTTTTTTGTCAATTTATATGCACAAATCATCATGCAAATTAATATTTTAAAATAAAATATTAAAATGCAAAGAAAGTGCTTTGTAGCAATTTTATTCGTAAAGAAGAAGTCAACTCTATTAATTTGGGAGGTTATCGGGTCAAAGCATAAAACAGACCAATTGGATAATTAAATTAAAATAAAATAAACACAACAACATAATTACACTTACAATAACGACAATAAACAAATTACAAATCATTTGAGACTCACAGCTAACACTAACATGAGAAATGCATAAGTAATAGGGTTCAAGCTCATAACACATGCACTTGTACTTTGATTTCAAGAGACAAATTCGTGAGTTCTGTTGGGCCTAAGCGAATAGTATATGTTATTACGGCAAATTTTATGATATTATTATTTGCGTATGTTAATACGGCAAATTTTAATAAGAGGCGATAGAAAATAGAGATCAGAATAGAAGATTAGTAAATAGTAATGCCTTGTAATTCGTCCATGCCGATAGTCAAAATATTATTCATGTAGTTTCTTATTTTTTTATTTTTGTTACTACATGTTATTTCTTATCCTTCAATTTCAGTTACAATATGTTGTTTCTTGTACTCCGATTATCATATTATTTTATCGTAGTTATCATCTAAAATGATTTGTTATACTTTAAGTGCTCCCATTATTTTTTCCTGGACCGCTTTGGACTGTTTGTCATTAAGTCGAGGGTTTATTAGATACAATCTCTTTACCTATGAGATAAGGTAAATTTTGTATGCACTTTACCCTACTTAAACTCGGCCACTTTATAGAATTACATCGAATAGTTTATTATCTACTATATATATATGATAAATTCCAACATGACATGGTAGATTATACAATTATTTTGAACATTGTTCTTCTTTAGAGATCCCAAATTGTGGTAGACCGTAGAATGACGAGTAGCCCTCTTTCCTTCATTAGAAATTATTAGGTTCTGGTCTTGAAGAATCTTTCAAAGGAGAATATTTTTATTTGAATTTATGTTAGTTAAATCTCAAAACGAATACAAAACATCAAACATCAAACATCAACCAGAGAAATAACCGTGATCAATATAAAAGAGAAAAGTCTAAGTTGTATAATAATGAGAAGGCAAACAAGTGAACATGTCTAGCATGTTAGGAAAGTAAAACACTTCCTAACAAAGACAACTCTTATCATTCTATTAATAGAGCTCAAACTCGAGCAAGACAATTCTTACCCCTTTTACTATTGGAATTTGAACTCGTGACCTTCTATCGAATAACGAATACTTACTACTCCTTTACTTAGTTGTTGGTGCTTGTATTTTTTCCCTTCTTCAATGTTAATAGAGAAAAGAATAATAAAAGGACAATTTAGTATACTAAAAGCTCTCGTAGTTTTAACTTTTATCCTATAAATTGTCAAGAGACTATTTTACGACTTAAATCTATGACCTCCTATATCACATGACAATAATTTTATCTGTTACTTCAATGTTCACTTTCTTAGTTAAAAAATGGATAAATTCCATAACTAACTAAACATCCTTACCATATTTAAATTATATTCCACTATTTAAAAATTATGGAATATATCATTTTTTTAGGCACGATACATATAAAGGATCACGATTTATGCGATGCATCGCGATATATAACTTGAGCGCGATACGTAACTTATGATGCATTGCATGTATCGCGACTACACAGTGTATCACATGTCTAACCATGTATCTAAACGATTTAATATTTATCCGTATATATCTGGAGGAATACTTGAGTTGTGTATCGCGTTCAAGTTATATATCATGATTTTACATATGTATCTGGAGAGTTTCTTGAGTTATATATTGCGATCCTTTGTATGTATCTGGAAGATTTCTTGAGTTATGCACCATGCCCAAGTTATGCAGCAGGATCTTCGCACCGCTTCTGTCATGACCCAATTTTTCGGATCATAATGACACCTATTATACCACCAGTAGGAGAACCAAACACGTAGTCTGAAACTGAAGTGGAGGACTACTACATCAAATGCTGAAAGCACAAGTTTACAATACCAGTATATAAGTGAATAAAGTGGGAGAAATAGAGTCAAAATAATATTTCCCAAAATCCGGTATCAGTGTCATACGAACCACTAATACAGAACAAAGAATCAAAATGTCTAATACAACTGTATTTTCAAAAATATGAGGAGATCAAATAGAAATACTAATGTCGAAGAGGAGCAGGGAAAATCGGATGTCAAGCTTACCCTAAATCTTTAAAATAAAATGTAGTCTGCACGAACAACGATCTGTAATTACGGCCGGGTACCTGTACTTAGATATGTACATGTGTAAGTGCAATATGAGTACAAACTGTCAAAGCAACCCGTACGAAATAGGCTTCGAGGGTCCACTAAGCGCATAACAATAATAAAAGTAGAATGGAGTACAATAAATGGGCCAACGAAGCAAATAGTACAACAAGGAAAACTAGCTCCTCAAATAAGAATCAAGTACAAGTAAACTTATATCGCTAGCTAATCACATAACAGGATCTCAGGTAATGAAGGAAAGTGTACCCGGAATCCTTGCAATATTATATGTGAATAATAATACAATAAACATGAGTCAAAAAAAGCCAGAAGGAGTAAACGAACGGTATACCAGTAACCTCAAGTATGATGAAAAACTGATAAGGGAGTACCATACACAATAACTCATATAAGCAACATGCCTCATAAATACACTACCTTAACTACATCGTAAAGCAACAATATAATAAATAAGCTGAACACAGTATTCATACTCATCATAGGTCTTATATCTCAGTCAGGGTACACTGAAGAAACACAAGTGCGAAAAAATAAATACAAACAAATGAAGTAACCAGTCCTGTGTATGCTTCGCCTTCGATACTCGTAGGTCTAGCAAGCAGAACCCTGGAAGGCTAACCTAAATATTTTCGGTATATCTCCTCTTTCGCCAAATACCCTCCTCCATATCGCAGAAGCCCGGAGGCAAGGTCCATGGAGGCATGCTCACCACATATAATCTCTAACGTCATCATGACCTCAAATCCCAAGTCACAGAGCCTCAAGGGTCTCATAGTCTGGCATCTCGTGTCTAAGATCAATAATCTCATCAAGCCGTACTCGGCAAGTCAGGGCGTATAACGCCTCAATATAAATGTATTACCAATATCCTCAATAGATCGGGTATCAGTATGCATCCATAATCAGTAATGTGATAGGTGTCAAAAGTGTACTCACTGTCATACAACTACAGACCTAAGTGCCTACGGTTGTACTCACTACCAAAGGAAATTGGTCTTGAGTCCCAACATTAATTAGTCAAATGATATTTTTCGGCCCAGAATGTAAAGCCTGGACTAAAACAAGTAAAACTAATGTTATCGGGTGCTTGATACAATGCCGACTCTAGAATAGTTGAAAGGTCATTTACTTATATTATTATTAAGATACTACAATTTATTGGTTTATGTCGTTATCCATCTTATTGTTATAATCTGCCTCTAGCCATTATGGCTCAATAATCCTGGTGATACTGACCCAACCCTAATGCACTCTCATCAGAGCCATATGCCCAAACTTTCGTTTCATGAATACATAACATATCAACAAGTATATATAAACATGTGATCATGTACTAACAATTTCCTATGCCCTGCATAGGTATCTCTAGCCAACTTCTACGTCACAGGCACCATATAAATTAGATGCCAAATATATATGTATCAACATGGGACAGACGAAAGAATGGTATATGATCACTATATCAACCTGGCTACCCAACCCACAGATGCTATTTAGTATAATTATTAAAGCTATAAGCCCAGAGATAGCCCCACAGAACCTATTTATCGTCCGATGATAAAACGTTGTAAATTCACGAATCTTACTCCGACTAATGTCAAACGATCTCTGAATGCTCTGAAACTTGCATCAATGTATTCTATATGTCAATACGAGTCTAAGGTATATTTTATACAAAGTTCCGAACTGGATCTAAAATCAGGCTTAAAATAGGCTTGCGGGGCCTGCTCACCGGAATTGAAAAAAAAATTCATTACGAGGTTCCCAACGTTATCAAGGACCCGTGCTTCAAAATTGAGCACAATTTAAGTGCGGGAAGGGCTCCAAAACAGCCCAGGCATATTTCACTATAACGGGGTCAAAAAGTTATTTTTATGGATTAAACGTTGAAAATTCGACGAAGTAACTATACTACAGAGTGAAATAAACTCAAGAGACAATAATTTATCCAATAATACATGAATTAATTGTAGAATTTTGAGTTTTCACAATTTGGGTCATTAATGGAGGAAAGCTTTAATTTTCAAGGATTAAAACAGAAAAGAAGACGGGGAAAGACGTAGGGAATCTTCAAAAACTTTTTCACGAATTTTGACGGAATTTTCCAGCAAGAATCGCACAAGGAAAAGAGGAGAAATAGAGACTTGGGTTGACAAATAAACTGAAAAATTGAGTCTTTGTTGTTTTAACTGGTTACGATTGGGCGCCATTTGCGTTAATTATTATTTTTTATTTTTTTTACTGTGTTTCTTAATGTAGAAAATCTGCAACTGCAGAATTTTCAAATGAAGGCACGGAATTAAAACGGAGTCCAACAACAATAAACTATATATGTATTTTGAGTGAAAAATATATTTCGGACTCAATGGCACAGTCGAAAGTAGAATCAGAGATCGTTCCAAAAAAATGTTGACTAAGTCAACCATTTGGCTAAACCATAACATTCCTACCAACATCTCAAAAATGCAACGACAAGTCCGGTAAACGAACCAATACCTCCACTAGCCTAAAATCACTATTTTACAGCTGATGAAAGCGTCAGAATTCCGATCCGACAGACCGAGCACCAAAGTACCGCTCAAACTCCACTTTAGGCCTTAAACTTAACCAAAATCTACAAATTGGCATAAATTACAATCAAAACTCTAAAACACTAACTTAAGGTCAATCTTGACTTTTTTTGGCATTCCAGAGCTAACTGAACCTATCGAAATTTAATTTCAAGCTCATCTTAAAGAAAAGTTGATTTCAAGGAAATTTGAGATATTTCTCAACTGCGTCTCCAGCGATCCGGATTACCGGTCCTAGCAAATAATAAATGACTTGGGAAAACTAATAAAATGCTCTAAAAACAAAAATATAGAGTACTTATCATAAAAGTCAATGAGGCTCATTACAGAATTTCACCTATAATGGAAGACCGTCAAAAACCAATAATGTTTCGCCTCATGGAGCCTATCGCTCAGCCTGTACAAAAACCTACGGACTCACTCCACCTCAGTAGGTATGAACTAAACCCCATAAACTGATAGCTAATGGAATCTAGCCTTGTACTCTGCAACAGACATGGCTCCGTACTCTAAATTCCTGAATTCTTCCCTCGTGCACTCCCTCTCTGCCTGTAAACAAACTTCTTCATAAATACCTCATAGAACTCAACTCATGTTGGTTGTGATGAACTGGTGGTCTACAAGACCAAGAATTTCAACCACCACTGCTTTGTCGTACTACGCATCTGATAGATGGTGAAGGCTATGCCATAGGTCGGTATCACTCCCATGTTGGTGAATCTCTCTTCATACTCAACCATAAATTTATGGGCATCCACCCCTGGTGCTCTAGTGAACCTTCTGGGATCTAGTCTCAAGAATGTAATTTGGAGATTCTGCTCTGTATCTAACACTGCATGTTGTTGCTCAACAACAGGAATAATGGTTAGTACCGGTAGGACCTGAACAGGTGCAGGATTCGATATCAAAACAACTGGCAGTACTGGCTGCAGTGCAGGCTAAGATGTTGGGACTATGGACTTTATCCTATATGTATGAGGGCCTTCAAAAGCACTGAGTAGCTTCCATACCACACTACGAATGTCTGAGACATAGCTGCAATGGGTTTCGAAATAGGTGTTGTTGTTGGTGCAACAATAGGTGGTGCAGAAGCTGGCGGAACCTCTATAGTAGTACTTGGAGTAGGCACTTTGGCTGGTGCTCTATCTGTCGTCTTGGGTGTGATTGAATGTGTGCGAGGCATCTGTGAAAGAGTGAGGACAACGAGTGAGATTTTTGAGAAGCCATCAAGGATTATGCACGATAGAGGATTCAAAAAAATAATTTAATTTTTCCTAAATGTCACTATAGCCTCTCAAAGATAAGCAACGGACATCTCAGCACCGATCTGCAGAACTCTACTAGACATTGGTTTTGTACACTGACACTGACAAACCTATGCTTTAATACCAATTTTTCATGACCCTATTTTGCAGATCATGATGGCACCTAGTATACCACCATTAGGGGAACAAAAACCCATATTCTGAAGCGATGTACTATTATATCAAATGTGAAAAGCACAAATTAGATAAAAATAATAAGATGAACAAATGCGGGAAGTTTAAGAATCAATTAAATATCCAAAACCTGGTATCAGTGTCAAACAAACCACTAAGCATAGGAACAAGAAATCCAAAATATTTCTAATACAACTGTGTCTCTGAAACATATGGAGATCCACTATAAATGTCAAATTCAACGAGAAACAGGTAAACATCATACGCTAAGCTAACTTTGAATCTCCGAATGATATATCAACTTCATGAACCACTGGTGGTAATCACAATCGAGAACCTATACTTGGATCTGTACATGTGCAAGTGTATCATGAGTATAAGCTGCTGAAGCAACCCATAGCCAGTAGGCTTCAATGGCCCACTGAGCACATAACATTAATAAAAGTAGTAAATAACGAAAAATAAATAAAGGGACATGGAAGTAAACAGTACCATCAAGGAAGCTAGCTAATCGATTGGGAATCAAGTACAACAAATCATGTACCACTAGCTCATCACATAACAAGATCTCAGGCACTGAAAACAAAAACATACTTGGCATCCATGCAACAACATATATGACTAATAATGCATTAAATAGGAATGAGCAACACTCTAAGGCACCAAAATCCCAAATAGCATCAAGAATCAAGTAACCAATAATGATAATTAACAGTAATAATTATAACAATGTAATGCAAATAAATGCTAACAAGTTCCCAGAAGGAAGTAGCGTACACCAAAGGAAATACGCTCACCATAGGCCTTACATCTCAGCCATGGTACACTTAAGAAAACAAGTGCAGAAGTAAACAAATACATGAAGTAACCAGTACTGTGTACAAATCCCCTCCTGTACCCATAGGTCCAGCAGGACAAACCATGGAAGGCTAGCTTAAATTTCTCGTATATATCTATCCCTTTACTACATATACCCCTTCCCCCTCACTCGCATAGCGTGAAAACCCAGAGTCAGGTCTATAGAGGTGTTTCACCACATACAATTCT
>JBDJHY010145187.1:0-13057 GCA_039654485.1 Withania somnifera | reverse complement strand
CATCATCTACCTCAGCAATAAAATATCCGCATAATCTGGAATCAGCGGAGAAAACTTGTACTCAGGTCTATACCCAAAAGATGCAGAAATATAGTATGAGTACCTAATACAATGGCTACCCATCATAGGCCGACTGGGCTCAGATAAGAAGTAAAAGCAGTATATAACAGATAATGAAGGAAATAAGTTACAGAATTCAAAGAATATAGATATAAATAGGTAAAGATAGCTATGGATAATAGTACAAGTAACACATGTCGAGAATGGAGCTAGCTAGAAACAATAATAATAAAAATTAGAAAAAAGAGATGAGACATATCTGAGCCCTTGCAACAAATAAATCAAGTAAATGGAATAATTAAGGATGGTATACTGATAACCTCAATAAAGACAAGGAAGAAGACATGACCATATAAAACCTATACATAATAACCGAATAAAATAAAGAGAATAAACATAGGAGATAAAACTACTCAATATAGATTATGAATATAAGAAGAAGATATAAATCCATTGGCATACCATTCTACCAGAAGGTATAAATAGGGAAGACACTTGTGGAAAATAACACAGACAAGAATGCAATAATACTGGTGCAATTGAATTATAAATTTGTATGATCCTCCTCCGGTACCCAAAGGTTCGGCTGGCAAGACCTATGGAACGAGTCCTTGTATACCTAATAACTATTGTATAGCCCTTTCCAAGTCATATGCAAATTGGTGGCAGGCTGCAGGGTCCATGGAGGGAGTCCCCGCATATTATCTCACTACTTAACTAGGTGAAAATATGTTGCAAATGCATACCTATGTAAGGAATTCTCGTAGCGTATACCCCTCCCCCAGTTATATGTATGCTAGTGCCAGGCGGTAGGGTCCATGAGGGCTGTAGTATCAAGATATCATAACTATCAAATCAAGATTCTTGAAGCATGTGCTCAGGCATCGTCGAGTCTAAAATCAGTCGAAAACTCAATATTCGTGCCCAGACATTATGCGACTAAAATCAGCTAATGTCTAATACTCAACATTTGACATCGATCCAAAGCTATAAATGTTAGCAAGGTAATCTACTCGGTGCTAGGTTTTTGGTCTTGGACTAAAATTGATAGAAAGCAGGGGTATCAGGTTCCCAATCAACAATCGGGTCATAGAATAATTTAAGAAAAATCCTAGTTCATTTAGTAAAGAGTCCGTTTACAAACAATTTCATAATAGTACTAGCTGTTAATATCAAAATCTCTATGTTCATATTTTATTATCAAAATCTCAAGTAATGCAAGCCATCAATATCTGAAAATAAGTCTTTAAGGCCAAATCAATATCTAAAAACGGGCTCATCAAGGCCATGCAAGGTTCTAAAATCAACAATATTGGGCTCTTGTACATAAACGGTGGAAACAAAGAAAATCTTATTATCATGATGCATGAATGATAATGAGCACAATTACAGTCAAGGATCACAAAAAGTCTTATCCACCTTGCACAAGTTAGGAATCACTACAAAAAGCATAATTCGCCAACATGATATTTGAGACTCATGGATATTCCTAATAATCCCATCTTCTATTTTCCAGATTCAATACGGACCACTTAGGGCCATAGGGTAATCTATAATCCAAATAGAATACCAACACGTAATCAAGAGCCGGACTAAATAAGCAAACAGGCTCAAAGGTACAAACTGAAAATTCTAACCTAAGGATGATAATTAGTACTATTATTTATTATATAAGCCAAGTCTAAGATCGTAAATTATAGTCTACCTGGACTCTGAAGACAAGCTCACAAATACTGAGTAGACGATGTTTGAATTGCTCAAAAATTCTAAAAATACAAGAACAAGCTCAAACGATCATGAAATTATCAAATTAATAATATACACATTAATATAAGTCAAATGATACCCATAATGCTATGAAAATAGTCAATTCAAAATATGGGTCAAAACAGGTCTACGGACCCGCGAACCTAAAGCTCTGAACAAAAGGTAAAAATTATGTTACCCACATTGTAGAGAACTTATAACTAAAATTTGGAGTAAAATGAGTAAGAAATAAGCTAGAATCGAAGAAATAAAGTAAAGAAAGTGAAGGAGAAATTGAAAAATTTATGGAATAATTTCAAAGAAATTTAGGTGAAAACTTACAATTTAAAGGTGGGAAAATGATAAAAAAAAAAAACACCCTTTAATGCTTACCAAGATTAATAATGAAGACTCATGGATTAAAAATTTCATCAATGGGATTTCAGAATGAAAAGAATAAAAGAAAATAAGCAAAATTTAGGTTCGGGACTTATTTATACCGCCAAGCAAAGAAGCCTACTCGATCGTGTGCATGAAGGGTCACGATAGCATAGGAAACGCACGCGATCACACAGAGGAGGAATTAATGAATCTCAATAGTGTATCTCAGAGCCGCGATCGCGAGGAGGGATTTGCTGGCACCAGATGGCAACAACTTCAGCTAAAATTTAAAACTTCAAACAGTGATTCGGAATAGGTGCAGAATCCAATAAATGAAAACCTGATATAATAATTATATGAAGATGACACTCTGGACTCAATGGAATAGACAAAATTTCAACCCTATATAGTTTTGATTAAATGTTAACTAATGTTAACCCTCGGCCTAAATTACATAAATTCCAACTGAGTACCCAAAATGTATTTAGGTATCCCGAGACCTGAACGAACACTTTATCTAACCCAAACTCATATTCCGAAGCTAAGAGCACAGTTGGATTTCCAATCCTAGTCTCTGATGACAAAATGACTACTAAAGATTCACATATGAACTAGAAAACTCATAAACACGTAAAACAACGTAAAATCTCTACGAAGGCTTTCAAACATAAACCAAGAGTCCATCTAGATCAACATCCATGTTCCTAATGGAATTTTACAAATTTGATTCCAAGTTTGTTTTCAAGGATTGTTGACAGGATATGTCAAAAGTTAAGGCTTTAAAATAGAAAAATAGACATAGCCACCAAGAGAATGACCCGGGAACCAAACCACCGGTCCCAATAAGTCATAAATGGCCTAAAAACACTATAAAAAATTATAATATACAATAAGTATGAAAAATGTAGATATAATCAGAAAGGGTCATTATACAGTGTAACAGCCCAAACTTTTGGGAATAAAGTTTAACTGAATAATCAGTGTTACCCCAATAAGTTCTTAATTGAAACTAGTTTTTAACATTATTTTCCAAGCTTATGAAGATTGTGGATGTGATATAGGGTCTTAACGAATCCCAAGGGCTAAATTGCATCCAAAGATTCTCAACCGACTAAGTTTTCACTTATGTTCTGTCTTGCGTCAACTTCAAATGAAGATATCATGAGGAGTTATATGCCCCATGACCTATCAAATTAAATATTTTTGAGTCTTTTTTCCAGCATAATAAATCATTTGTTAGGAAGTCGAGGTAAAAGATTATGACTATTCAGTAAGAGGCGTCAAATTTGGAAATTCTGGAGACCGCCGCCATACTCTGGCGGACCATAGGACACCTTGGCGGTCCTTCAAGTTAGACCCTTGGAAATTCTAATACAACTTTAGGGGAGGCACTTTTTGGCGGCCTAAAGAAAATTTTTGGTAGAACCATCGAAGAAAGTAACGGCCCAAGCCCTAACTGCTAACGATTTCAATTGGGGGTGTTTAAAAGCCTTTATTTTGACATTTTAGTCTTTATTTCACCTTCCCATCAACCTTGGTGTTTTCTTTCTTCTTGATCCTTCAACCTCAAGGTAAATCTTCCTTATGAATTTTTAGTCATTCTCCACAAATTCTAATACCAAAACATAAATTCCTAAAAAGATTTTACCATACGAAATTTTAGATTTTCCAAGTATATCGATAAAGATTTTCCAAAACTCAAATCTTGAAAGTCATATTCAAGTTAAGGCTTTTCTCAAGTCTTTTTGGAGAAATTAAGGTATGTTGGATTTCTAAAAGAATCTTGTTTCGTTCATATGTCCAAAAATATCAGTTTTGAAGTTATACCTCTATGATCCATGATTAGGATTTCATACCAACTTTATAAATTTTGTTAGCCTTCATTACTCAAAGACTCCTTATTATTTTCATTCCTATAGAATGCATAATTACATGATTTCACACACATACACATGCGAGCGCACACACACACACATATATATATATATATATATGATTTAAGGCACGATACATGATTTGACATAATATTTCCAAGACTTCATTGATTTTAGATACATCTTCATGGATAGACCTTGGGGTCTCAAATTTTAGATAAATCTTCATATTCTTCTATTATTTTCATGATTTATTATATTGAGCATATCTTGACATGAAGTCTCATAGTTTCTCAAATTTAGTTAAAGGTTAAGATTTTATGGTTCTTCATTATAGCAAAGACTATGATTTTTATATTATGCATTTAGTTATTATAATTTTTGCATAAAGTTTCAAACATGACATGATAAGGATCTCAGGATAAACATTACAGACTTTAGCATCCAGATATGCTACTCATATTTTACATATTTTTAATCTAAATATGTTCCTCAATAATGAATAAGCATATTGTTATTTTGGGAAAATTATTTAGTACCGAGTTGATAGAGAATTATGCCATCAGTTAGTTTTGAGGGTTGACACCCTAGTTCTATAACTACATTGCTAGCGTAGGATAGTCTATTTATGACATTTCAGTATCCTTATTTATCAGTTAGGGTTCTATCTATGGCAGGTTAAAACCTTTTTTTTCATTTTAGGGTCTAGAACAATGGATTCTATATTGCTCACATAGTTTATGTCAGTTAGAAGAAACTCCTACTCATGTTCTATACATGATCATTTTTTAACTTTCAGTAAAGTATATTATGTCTAACTCACTATTGTTTACTTTAGATATGATTATTTTACACATTATACAGTTTTCAGTTATGTTTTAACATAAGAGGGTGGGTCAACACACATCTTTTTTCATGATTTAGCTACACGTTTAGTTTTACCTCTTTAGTTCAATATCATTCTTAAAATTATTTTACTTTGCATATGCATGCCTACATACCAGTACATTCAAAGTGTTGATGCATACTCAATCTTTGCATTGTTTCATAATGCAAATAAAGTAATCCTCTCAGTTTCATGGATAGTAAGCGCAAACAGATCCAGTCAGTGATAGGTAGTCCTCATTCATTTGAGAAAAGTTTTTTTTATTTTTGTTTCTTTATTTTTGATTTATGTTCACTTTCAAGTTCTAGTTTTTTTTATAGTTTGATAGGTTTTTTCCTTGCAACTCATTAATTATTAGTAGAGGCTTCGTAGACTGATACTCGGTTAACTAGTTATGGTTAGATTTATATAACACTATTTATCCATTAATAAAGTTTATTTTTATTTTATTTTAAATCATGAAGATGTCTGCCTATGTTTTAGCTTTCGCATTATATTTCAAGTATATATATTATGTCTCATGCTAGGCCAAGGGTTAACTTGGGGACATTTGTGATTCCAACTACCATGTTATATCCAAGGTGTAGGCTCGGAATGTGACAAATTGGTATCATAGAAAAGATCTCATGAGGCTGAGGGAGTTTGTAAAGTCGTATCTAGTAGAGTCTTGCTTATGGGTATATTGTACATCACACTTGTAATCAAGAGGCTAAGGGATATTTAAGAAAAGTTTTCCTTCTTTCATATTCTAAGTCGTGTGAAGAGCATTCCGTTAAGACACTTATGCAAGATTCGTGCATTTCTCCAATTTTCTCGACTATCCCTCATAAATAGTGAATTTCTAATTCTTATCTATGTATTTCTCTTAGAAAGAATCATAAAAGAAGTTCAACATCTGAACAAGGATATAAAAGAAGCCCATTAGTGCATTCATGCTTGTTGATTAAGAAACATACCGTTTATCTACACGAATCATACAGTTTAGCCAAAGTATGTATTTTTAGATCCTTCACTAATTATTATAGTACTTGAGGCCTATAAGAAAGAAGTATGTCTTAGAATATTTGCATAGTATTGTCACCCGAGAGTTGATGTTATAAGCCAAAGCCTTATGTGGAAGAATGATCCTAGATCAAATAATATGATGTACGAAATGTAGAGATCAAAAGTGGGCATAGTTATTGGTTTTGTTATATAGCTAGAGTTATGTGTTTACTAAGTGACTAATTAAATTATGTGTCCCTAAGTATTGGATAAGTTGTAATAAGTTTAGTAAAGGTTATAAGGTAAGTAGATGAGGAGTTGTTTGTTAAGATGGCTTAGGTTATATTTGGATTATAAAGGTGTTTATGATGACAAGTTATTGTGCTAGGAAAATCAAGTATAGGGTGCCAAAGATATTTAAGGGAATTCATAGATTTAGGCCATGCTTTGTGGTTTTTATGAGAATACCCTATAGTATTCATGGGGTTATGAATTTAGCTTATACAAGTGAGTTACGAGGAATATATAAAGTATAAGGAGGTTGTGAAATTAAAGGGTGTGTAGGCTATGAATAGATATAGTGTATAATTGAGATTGGTTATTTAGTTATTGTCCCTCAAAGAAGTAGTGTTACCTTGGATTCTAATCTAATAGCTTGAAGTCGGAGCAGTAAGAGAAAGATGTGTGCTATCCATTATTAGTACTGACCATTAATCTTGAACTCTAGGTAATCACTTTAGTGAAAGGAATAATAGTTGAGCAGGTCGTAATGTTGGTGTATGGAATTAATCTAGTAGACTTGATATGGTATGTGAAAGAGATTAAGAGTATAACTTAAAATAGGTGTGAATGTGTTAAGCATAAGAGTTGTGATTATGACAGCTTAGATGAATAAGTGAAATGGTGGCTAAGTCTTTAGATAAATAAGAATTTTAAGTGTGATGAAGGGAGAGTTATATCCAAGGTAGTATGTTATTACATGAGATTTGAAGTTATAAGAATGATATGTGCCTAGTTTAATATTCATGGGTATCTAAGTTTGAAGAGTGTTATTTATGCATTTCATGATGTTCCTTAGAGGGGAATTGAGGAGATTATAGGTAATAGATATTAGAGTATCTTAGTATAATTGGTATTTCATTAGCTCAAGTGGATATGAATTTAGGGGTGTGATTTTAATGGATTATGATAAGAAGACTAGATTGTTAAGTATTAGGGTAAATTGTTAGGAACATAAATTGGTATGTAGTTTATAGAATAATGTCGTCCGAGGTAAGATAGTGTTTGAGAAGTATTCAGGAAGAGCTTAGTGGTCCTATGATTAGTGATGCCACAACCTTGTAGAGTAAAAAGAGCTTAGCCAATTTGGAATAGATACAAATCCACAGAGTTTAAATGGTTAGCCTTAATCTAAGGGGGGGGGGGATGAGAAAGTAGACAGACAAATATTTGGTCTTGAGAACCAAAAAGTAAGGAGTTTTAGCAAAGAGTTATGGTTAGACACAAATCCATTCTTATTCTCATAAACTCTTCAGATTTCATTCATTCTGACACCCTACTCATGTCCTGCATGCCAGCATGATGCCCATGACTCATGCTTATGTACTTGGTACAGTTTCAAGTGTAGCTTATTTCCTAAAGTATAAATTAGCCTTGTTTACTCATTGACCTCATTCTTATCCATAAGGCCGTGAATTTAATTCTTATGTCATACCTCTCATGATAAACAAATTCATGTTCCCTAGTATGCTCAGTTCGACAAACTCATGATATCCATGTTTAAGGTCATGCACTTAAAAAAGAATCACGTTCAAATTGAGTTCCCATATAAGGAGAAAATGCTGAAACATCAATCTTTGCTTTATTCATGATTCAAGTATTCTATTATCTTTATGGTTTAGTTGTAGAGTTTTTAGTATGATTTGGATATCCATATTGCATTTTGTTTTAGTGTTCTAATATATATCTTGACTTTGAGTTTCATTCCCCCTACATGCCTCAATATTCAGTTATACAACACTTATGTCTCTCAGTATGGAAAAATCCTACGGACTCAAGCATCATGATATTCCTTAAGTGGATAATTAAGTCATGATATGTCATATATAAGCTCAAACAAGACTTCTTCAACGGATCATACTTATTATCCCCTCTACTCTAAGCCCTATGTACGCCCATCTATGAGAACGAAGGGCAGTTATGCCATGATTATGCTCAATCCAAATCCAATATTTATGATCTAGAGTTAGACCTCTATTTGTAACTTCTACAGTTTATGTTCAAGATCCATTCCCTTCAGTGATTCCATCTGTTATATAACAGATAGTAGTGAAAAAAACTAAATAAAAGTTTAGATGGGATACAGTCGATGCTCAATTCGTAGTAACTCAGATGTGTTTGTGTAACTTAAGTTGTTAAGTATGAATGTGTAGTAAAGTAGAAAAGATTATTAAATGTGTCTCTTTTTATGAATACACTAAACTTTTTGATTTGATAGTGCTTAAGAGGATTCCTAGAAAGTTTTAGCTTTAAGGAGGCCATTAAGGGAAGATAATGATTAGCTTGAATATCATGCTGATAAATGTGTGAGCAATTTCTATATCTAGTTAGTGACTCCTTGATTATAGCTTTGGGTTGGTTGATTTTAAGTATAATAATAAGTTATGATTCTTGGGGATATAACATATAGCACCCAGTGATTTATACTAACATGATAAAATTATATGTAGCACCACTATACCACTAAGTTGGGTTTGAATGTGAAAACAAAATGCAATTGGACTCAAATTCTAGTTTTTATACGTACCTTTATGAGCACCATAGGATGATAATGATGAGGTATAGTTTTCGAAAAGGTAGTCCTATCCTCACTCGTGCTCAATAAACTCATTTTTTAAGTCCTATATGGTCCATATTGAACAAGACCCATGTCCAAGGCTAAGTTCATGTCCAGAAAATAAGTTCTTCATATCTATGTTAGTTTCTTGCACTCACGGCTCATGTCATTGCAACCCTAGTAGTTGGTTATCCTTATTGTTGGTATGGTTCAATCTATAGTAAGAAATATAGCTCGAGATAGTTAGAAGAAATAAATTGATGTGTTCCTTCTACTTGGGACCTTCATTCGAGGTATTAAGTCTCTTCTATAGATATCCATAGAATTTTGTATGTACAACTTTATACCTTATGGTTTTATGAACATGTTCGGGCCAAGTATGCTCAAGTATTAAACTAACTCATAGCATGAATTCCTCTCGCCTATGTTTCAAAGTGAAGCTTTTGATAGCTAAGTTGATAATTATTCCATTCATACTCCTATCGGCTTAATCCATCATTCTAGGACAAATTATCCCAAGGGGAGGATATTGTAACACCCAAACATTTAGGAATAAGGTTTAAACCGTTCCACGTACATAGTTAGAACTAAAAGCAATAAGTTTTTCTATTGAACCTAGGTCTCAGCATAATTTTCCCAATATTTGAGGAGTATTATATGTGATTTAGGGTCTTAACGAACCCCGAGCACTAAGTTGAATGCAGAACTTTTCTATCGACTAAGTTTTCACCTATGTTCTTTCTTGGGTCAACTTCAAACGAGCAGATATCCCAAAATATAAATATTTATGTGACCTATACCCTATAAAAGTACAAATCTTTGAGTCATCTTTCAAACGCAACAAACCATTTATTAATATAAGATAAGAGTAAAAGGTTATGACCATTTTAGTAAGAGTTGTCAGATCTAAAAATTCTGGCAGGTGCTCACCATACTTTGGAGGACCGCTAGCATACTCTAGCAGGTCGTTGGAGGCCTTCGTGGTCGGTCAAGTTAGACCGTCGAAAATTCTATAGACCTTCAAGGGAGGTCCCTTTTGGTGGCCCAAAGACAATTTTTAGCAGACTGCGAAGAAAAGTGGCGGCCCAAGCCCTGATCACTAGCGTTCGTGACGGAGGATGTTTAAAAGCATTTATTTTGATATTTTACACCCTAATTCGCCTTTCCATCAATCCTAAAGTGGTATTTTATCTTTTTTTTCTAGTCATTTTCCACAAGTTCTAACACCAAAAGTTAAATTGCTAACAAGATTTTACCATATATATATTGTAGAATTTCCACGTATATCAACTTAAGATTTTCAAGGACTCAAATCTTAACCTCATATTCAAGTTTAGTCTTTTCTCAAGTCTTTTGGAAGAAATTAAGGTATGTATTACATCAATGATAATCTTCTTTTGTTCTCATGTCCAAAAATCTCAATTTTCAAGTTATAATTCTATGACTCTATGATTAGAGTTTCATACCAACTTTATGAAAATTTTTAGACTTCATTACTCAAATATTCATTATTATTTTACTCCTATAAAACACATATGATTTAAGTCATGATACATGATTTGACATGACATTTGTAGATACATCATTTTTCACCCTCCCCGAGTTTCAAATCATTTTAGTATATATATTTTTTCTTTAATATAACTTAGGTACTTTAATTTTTAGCTTCTTTTATATCTAATACTTTAATTATATATTTTTTTATAAATATTATTTACAAAAATACAAAAATGTAGTATTTTATATAATATAAATTTTATTTTATATTTCAAAAGAATTGAGAAAAGGAACAAAAAAAAATTATTTTTATTTAAATTTGAATAAATAAGTTAGTATTTAATTTTCTTAATTGAATAAGTTAGTAGTTACGTAGTATTTTCTATTTGTTTCCTATTATATTTTTGCTAATTTTATTTCTTTTACGTCAAAATAGTATCGAATGGTGAGTGCCACGTGAAAAAAAAAAAAAAAACCTCTGACTACTAGAACATTTTATCATTATTGGAAATATTTATCACATTACTATTTGTGTCTCCAACTATCATTCTAAAAATTACATATCTGATTTGACCTACAATCGAAAGATTCTACCTTATCCTTATAACAAAACTTTTTTCCTGGGCCAGGAAATACAGCCACACACACGTTACTTACCTACACCTCCTTACATGTTACAACAACTTCCTATACTCCCTCTCCGTATGTGAACCTCGGGGAATTTACTGGATATACACACAAAAACCCCATACATAGAAACACTTAGGATTGGACCTTCAATTCGACGTGAATTAACTCCACCGCCAAAACCTTTTTGACTTCACCTTACTGGATGGTCCACCAAGGCCCCTCATTCAATTCCGCTATTCAACAATCTTCTACACCATTGGGAAATCCACTAATATTAATTCACTCTACTTAGCACTACCTGGAGATTTTTGTTATTGGATTTTCTTTATTGTTCAATTGCTCACATGATCACTTTTCTCCGTTACCTGTACGTAGATACTCACAATTTCACTCCTCCACCATTTTGACACTATCGCCAAGTATTGTACAACTCATTTTTCCTCATCGAATTTGATTTCACCAGCCCAAAAGTATACAACTAATTTTGTGGCAACGAGCATAGTTTCGACAAGGTTCAATCAGATCTCATTTTAGTTTTCATCTTCGGTTCCCGTTTCAACATTTCAAATTTGAGGAATTTGCTCTTAAGATCCATTTTCTTGTCTTATCTTTTTCTAATACATAATATTAAGATTATCTTTTAATGAGTACTTTTTATCTGCTTTAGATGCTAAATTCTGTGTGGTTTGATTTGAAAGAATCCAAATTATACATGAGGTTGAATGAATAATCAGCTTTGAGAATGGATTTGGTTGAGAAATCAGACTACTAGTTTGAAAAAAGTAAAAGGAATTGGACCATGACTAGTTAAGGAATTTATTTGATTAAATCACTGTTGGTGGGAAAATCTCAGGTGCGTTCGGTTAATTATGATACCGATTAATATCTTGCCTCTTCTTTTCGTTTGTTTTCAAGTATGTATTATATTTTTAGAATGTCCCCAAGTACTTTGTAAATGAAAGCGATTTGAAAAAGATTCGAGACATTGAAAAAAAACATAAATAAATTAGTGTAGGTTGGATAGATTTATTTTTTTTATTTGGAATGTATAATTCAGATATTATTTTTAATATTTTCTTATGTTTTTTAATTTATCTTATATAATTTTCATTTGAATCAATACTAGTTAATTAAAGCGAATGTAGCTAAAGTTACGTGATTGAGGGATGCCTCACACCTTCTCCTCGGTCAAGAAATTTCTTAACCGAAATCTTTGCTCATTGATCAACATAGTGTCAAATCATTTTTAGATATAGGTTTTAACCAATGACTTGGTATACTAGAACTCAATGTCTAGTGGCAACTCCTTTTAAGAAAAATAAGAAATCTCTTTCGGAACACCTTTTTTACACTTTTTTTATTAGAACCCCTTTGGATACCTTAAAAAAATGTAAATATATTTATTATTATTTTTTTTTGATAAAAAATGAATGTGACATCTCTGGCGATTTTAGAATTCAAGCTTTGAAAAATCGATTTGTATTGAATTACTTTTAAATAGACATTACGTTTTTTATTAGAACCCCTTTGGATACCTTAAAGAATGTAAATATATTTATCATTTTTTTTTGATAAAAAATGAATGTGACATCTCTGGCCCGTTGAAAAATCGACTTGTATTGGATTATTCAAAAACTTTTGAATAGACATTTTGTTTGAATTCTTATTTTTTTTTCTTTGATAGTCGTTTGTGTATTGCCTATTTACTGCTTTCTCCTACGTGTTACTGCTTTGATATATGTCATTCATATTCATCCCCCGAGTCATTTTCTTCTGCTACAAGTTCAGAGTACGTTGTAAGCATACACGAATATATTCTCGAGTTTTTCAAGTTTAGGATGAGTAGCATGGGAGTGTGACGTATCGACCACATACCGCCCTGAATAACCTTATCCTGTTAGAGAACCCCTAGCCTATGTCATCTTTAGTTCACTTTTATTTGCATCATATTATTATTGATTGGTTTCACTATTTCTTACATGTTTGGGGGATAAAGAGTTCTTTTGCCAGTTTCAATTTAAAAAGGAGAAAAAGATTTGTTTAGTAATTAACATTTCCAAGATAATAAAAAAAAAAATTAAAAAATTCCTTTCTTATAAAAACTCAAAAATATTTTATTGTTTTTTAGAAGTTCTTATGCTTTTCAAAACATAAAATCCCCCC